>VKOC01000007.1:15507497-15522832 GCA_009364415.1 Spea multiplicata
GATCGCAGATTTGGTCTTGTTGCTTGCACCTAACCCTTGAGCCCCCAGCAGGTCCTTTAAAGTGCCCTGCTTAATAGCCAGCGCTGCTGCTCCATTCACAAATTCACACTCTGGGATGTCCTTTTGAGAGGGAGAGCAACCCACCCCTGTCTCCACATGTGGTAGATCTCCAAAAGTCTCTCCCTTTTGCCCAGAGGGTTCAGTGATATATAGCTCCCCACCCAACAACAGTTGAAACTTGATAAAGGGTGAACACAGACTCTTTATTAAGTTACAGGCCACACATTTATATACATAATATATAATATAATATCTGTCCCTCCCCCTATTTGTCACAGAGGGCCATCTTCTGGCCATCTGCCGGGCACCCTTTCCTCCCTTTCCTAATGGGGCTACTCCAAACCCTTTATATCCCTGGATGCCTCTCACCATTGCCTCTATTATTTTCAAATACCTTACTAATCAGAGCCTTTATGGGGGAACAACAACCGCTCACAGTTTTAGCGGTATGTGGGTGAGTCGCGATGCCTGCTGTACTCCAGTAAGGCGTAAGCTGTGGCATTCAGCAGTTCCTGACAGGTTGATAGCGGGTTAGTCTGTAAAAGTTGGGATTGGGCAGAACAGAGAGGGGAGCACCTTTTTCAGCTTCCCAGTCTCCTGTGCGTATGGAGGGAACAGCATCACTGGGAAACCCTGTGCCCCCCCATACGCACAGGGGACTGGGAAGCTGAAAAGGTACTCCCCTTCCAAACTTAAACTTACCCCCATATGTCCTCAGTCTCAGGGAGTTACCATGACATTCCTCCCCTTCGGAGTGAGGCTAACAGAGGAGGAAACCCCAGACAGGTTGACTCCAAAGTTAATCAGTACACCCAGGCCAGCAGTGCAAATCCCATCTAAGTATCCCAAACAAATTGCCCATGCAAGAGCCATACTCACCTGGCTGACTTCTGCCTCTTCTGCAGAGGTTGACATCCCTCTGTCCAGCTGCCTGTGCTTTCACTGGGTTTGTAACATGCTCTGGGGCCCCCAATGGGGAGGGCAGAGGTCAGCGGCCCTCTGCCCTGATGCCAACCCTCTAGCTGGGGAAATGGTGTACTCCTCGGCTCCTCTATCACAGGAGAGCTGTCCTTTTGGCTCCTGAGACTCCATTGCATGTCCTTAGAGCTTCCCACTGATGAGGTGCTTGATCATATGATCTCCATGAGCTCAGAGATGATCTCAGATTTGGTCTTGCTGCTTGCCCCTCACCCTTAAAACTCCAACAGGACATTTAAAATGTCCTGCTTAATAGCTGCACTGCTGCTCCATTCACCAATTCACACTCTGGTATGTCCTTTATGGGGGAGAGCAACCCACCACTGCCTCCATATGTGGTGGATCTCCAAGACCAGATTATCTCTGCCAAAGTCTCTCTCTTTTGCCCAGAGGGTCCAGTGATATATAGCTCCTCACCCAAACATCAGTTGAAACTTGATGAAGGGTGAACACAAAGACTCTTTATTGAGTTACAGGATACACAGTTATACACACAGACGTCACTGAAATATAATATCGGCCCCTCTCCTATCCTGGCCGTCTGCTTGGCACCCTTTCCCCAGCACCTTGTTGTGAACAATCTTCGCATAAGGAAAACAGGGTCCCGTTACGGAGTGACCCCAAACATCCCTGGATGCATCTCACCATTGCCTCCCTTGCCCCCAAATATCTGTTGGATTGGAGTGACAATTGCTCAAAATTTTAGTGGACCGTGGCTGATTTACGACCCGGCCGAGAGTTCCAGGTGAATTTCTACTATTCCTGAAGCAGCTAGCAGGAACTAAGGATAGTCTCAGCCCTCATAGCGGGTTAGTCTATAGAAGTCTGCATTGGGCAGACTAGACTGGGTTTCCTGGACACATTGTGCCCCCCATATGCACAAGGTGACTTAGACATAAGAGGGGGCAGGGAAGATGAGAAAGGGGCTTCCCCATGAATCTGCCACAGCCTCCTCTCAAACTTAAACTTACCCCTATACATATATGTCCTTTGGCAGCATGAAACATGTCCTTAAACGTTACCTGCATTATGACACCACAGGTATTCAAGTGGTATATACATTAATGATTTTTTATTTTAACCGAAATTTGTCCCAGGAAGTGCTACGTTTTGGGCATTTTCAGACCTAGACAGGTTTTTCCCCCGCACATCGCTATTGTGCTAGCTGTGCATAATTCATAGATCAATCAGTAGGTGACATCCAAGAAATCTCCCTGATTTAACTATGCATTATACAGGACCATCCAAGCTCTTCTTGCAGGAGATTTTCACGGAGTTGGCATTCATAACTTTATTATTATTATACTTTATTTATAAAGCGCCGACAGATTCCGCAGAGCTGAGTGCATAAAGAAATTAGTAAGTTGAAACTGTATCCCTACTGCAAAGTCATCTACCAAGTCCCATGTTTCTGGGGTCCCTGGAACTGCTCTTCACTGACCTGTCACTTATGTAGACTGAGTGGTGTAGTTGGTGCTCTCTATGATAATACACTTCATACGTCAGCTATTCCATTGCACTAGATCATGTACAGTGAACAAGAAGATCTCTGCTTGGACTACTATTTAGCTTTAAATTAGCATGTTGAGATACATAGTTATGTTCACAATCATTATCCATTTCATTGTAAATACATTTATAAAGTGAAAAATAAGTTGGAAACAGTGGAAACTCAAGCTTAACGGCCTAAAGGAAATGTTAAGAGAATCATTGACAAATAGAAGCCAAACAATCAGATACATTTTCCAAATGCTTACGCATTTGAGGGTTATGTGTATAACCGGTGTATATGACTTGTTGGAACATGGGATCTCAACAAAAGTTTATTTACATTTTATTTAAAGTTATTTTTATGGTACGCTGTGATTTTTCTGTTAGGAAATACAGCCTGCGTTTCAAGTAATACTCTTCTAGTGCAGCCTCATGAGTCTCCACTCTATCTATAAATTAATGTAATGTGTAACTAACAAAGCATTAACTACTTTATAAAACACTTTTTTACAGTGTGCTCTTTTGATTATATATCCCCTTAACAGTTTTATCGTTTTCTCTCTCACCTGTGGCTTCAACAATGCCCTCAAGTATCACTATAATTTCAAACTGTTCCCGTTTCAATGACTCTGCGTTCATTTCCCAAAAGGGACTATGGTCGTTGATAAAATGGCAGATGATCTGAGGCTCCACGAGAAAAAGACGGTCTTCTCCGGTATCATAACCGAGGTTAATCTCTGACTGTTCCAATGGAATAAACTCCCCTTCCTTCGTCTGACGAGATTTGATCAGTTTAGCCCTTATCTTGGCATCGACCATGTGGCTGTCTCTCAGATCACCAATCCTAAACATTAAGCATAGCTTTTCATCTCTGTGAGACACGACACATTTCTTACTGAAGATCAATGTTTCAGCCCTTTTTTTAGGCCTGGAGATCTTAACAAACATACAGCCCACCATAAGCGCATCAATCACTGACCCTATGATTGACTGAGCCATAAGCAATATTACCCCTTCGGGACAATAGGCGGTTACCATCCTGGTTCCATAGCCAATTGTCCTTTGACTTTCCAAAGAAAAAAGTAAGGCAGAAAGGAATGAGTCTACATTGTCAATACAAGGCTTCCACTCAGGTTCTCCAACGTGATTCACATCATCTCTAAGGAAGGCGTCCAAAAAATAAATAACTGCAAATCCAACCCAGGTGACAACATAACACAACATAAAAACAAAAATGAACCAGCGGTACTTTAGATCCACAACGGTTGTAAAAATGTCTGACAAAAATCTCTTCTTTTCATCAATGCGTCCAAGGTTGACTCTGCACTTCCCATCCTTGGTAACATACCTCTGTCGAGTCTGTCGGTTAGTTAGGTTGAAGAGCTGTCGATCATCATACATGAGCTTACAGCGCATCCTGTGAGATTTTGTGGTGGCAGGAGCTGATACAACGCTACGAGTAGGTGTCTTACTTCGCATGGGGATATTTGGGACACTGAGAGCATGTCTGGGGTACCATTTGCTACTGCCGGCTTCCCGAGGCAGGACCTCCTGCTTTGAAGCTCGTTGGTAACGGGGTAAGTCTTCAGTGTTAATTGACACACTTTGTCGCTTCTTGGTAGGCAGAGGAGCGGCAGAAAGATTGGTAGGGTCTACAGCACTATATCTCCTGTGGCGTGCTGCTTTAACACTACTGGAATAAGTCAGCGGGATGAAGCTTGAGATGATCCCTCCTTTCTTAAGAGCACCAAGTTCATTTCTCTGGTGGTAATCATCACAGGAAGTAGCGGAGACTACCATGGTTTCAGGCTGAAAAAAATAACAACAGTGAATATGTGTATGAACATAACTTATTTTCTCTCACAATAAAGTTTTTTATACTAATCTTGAGAGAACACAATAAAAAGCATTGTCTCGGGTAGCAAAGATGTTAACATGAGTACATGCATAACTTGTTTTACCTGACAATTTTTCTTGGCCTAATTTATATACCAGGTCACCCCTAACATGGACTGCACATGGGGAGAGCACATGTAGAAGCAGCATCTGCCTGTCGCACTCAGCGTACCAGATAAGACGCTAGTGCGGGGTAGGACACTGTGTCCCCGCAAAAAAATGCTTATCTGTCTCAGAAGAGTTCTTTGCCCTCCAACAGGTTCCCCTCAGGTTGAGCCTTTTGGGTTTGAGCAGTTATGAGACTTTCTGATGATCTTTCAAGACGGAGGAAAAACCCTAAGGGTGCACAAGACGCAGTCTGGGAGCCAATGTCCAGAGTAAACAATATATCAAAGCTGAGGTCAGGAAGCCAGAGTTCAGGGTAGTCGGGATATGCGAGGCAAGGTCAGGGAGCCAGAAAACAAAATAGTCGAGGTGAAGTCGGGTCAAACACAGGCAATAGTAATAAATGGGCTATGGTCAGATACACTATGGCTAGCATGGGTAAAACCATCAGAGGGCAAGGTTTAATGGGTTTCTGATGTTTCATATGGGGTTGAGGAGGACAAAAGACATCAACTACAAATTCAAAAGGAGTGACGTCACTCTGTTCTTGACATACGCCTGTGGACATCTTGTGTGTGGCGCAGCTGCTGGCTTCCGTAATACCAAGATGCCAGAGGAGCAGAGGGACAGGAGCGAAACTCGGTGGTGGAAGCCGCTGTAGGAGTATCCTTCAAGCTGTGTGGGACACTGGATGGCAGATGTCCCCTAAGGCGCGTGAGATCCACGGACCTCATGGCATCGGCAGGAGGCTTACCCCAACGGCAGACCGCTGGGTGCGACACTGCCTTTTCACAATTCAATTCACTTCGTATCCAGTTCTGTAATTTATGATTTTGTGGATAAACCTTGTACAGCATGTACCAATTTATTTTCTTTCGAGCTAGCTCGTTTATTGGTATTTCTATAGAAAATATTCCAAATTTATGTAACTGTTACACATATTAAAAGTTGTCTTCGTGGTAGAAATGCCAACTGAATCAGTAGAGAAATGCCAACTGAATCAGTTGGTAGTTTTTCCACCTGCAACCAGGAAATTTGGTCAACTTTACCTTTTGAGGGAAAGTCCCATATCGGCTGTTGTCCGTAGGAGGCCGGGGTAAATAAGCTAACATGTGCTTGGCAGTTGGTGTCTGCACAGGAGGGATGGAGTTCCTCCTCACCCGGGGGTCATCTACTTTCAGCCTGTTGTCAATAATGTGATTCCGCACACAGGATCCATTATCCTGCTGCAAGTCCACACTGCTGTTCGGTGCAGCCAGAGCCATGGTGGGTCAGATGATGACCATAAAACTTCAAGGGAGATCATTGTACATTCTCTGTAGGATCCTATAAGAACAGATTTAAAAATTAGTAAAAATTAACTATGAATAAACATATATTTTTAAAAATATGTCTTTGTATGTCATTCACATACTTTTTTTCATAGTAAAATGTGATTTCTGTATGTAATGTTTAAAATATGTATTTCAAATACTCAAGTTATCTTTGGACAAAAGCTAAAATGCTATGTGATGCAATCTCCTCGTAATTGGGTGATCAGCATGATGTCTGGTCCCAAACGTGACCAAATAACCTTTCCAATTCTGTCTTACCAAGCGTTAATAGGATTAGTTACCTAAGAAGGCAGAAAACAGTTAAAGCGCAAAGAAATCCATGGGTCACATTCACTCAGCATTACAAGGTACCCTACATCTTTAATGATTGACTTATATAAAGTTAAGTAAGGCAGCGTTTGTGTAGCAGGAGTACCAAAGCAAATATTATACCCATGGCAGAAGGTCACAAGATCTTGCTTACATTGCCGATCCATCAGAAGTGGTCTCACAGGTCACTTAAAGGGAACTGTCACATCAGAGACATAACTGAAACCAACTTTGTTAAATTATTTAATGTTCTGTTTTTACATTTATTCAGATTGTAAACTCGTAAGAGCTGGGCCCTTTCTTCCTTCTGCACCAGTATGTGATAAAGTGTGTTATACCATTGTTACTGGATTTGTTGAGCCGTAAGGAAGGTGGTCTATATCTTTGGGTAAGCTGCGAAAGAAAATCCTGATTCATCTCCCGAGGGAGCCTGTTGTCCGGTGAAACGCGTTGACAGAGAGGGGTATATTGGGAAGCTCTTGCTGCTGGACGGTGGACTTCCCTGTGCCTGGTTTTATGCTGATTACTTTGTGCACGCTTTTGTACATTTCATCTGTTGTAAGTGCAATACTTTACCGTATCCACATGACCGAGCGATACTGTGCCATTGCTGCTGTGTTTTTATATTTTTTAGCTATGAAGAATTAAAGAATATTTTATGATGAGCTCATTTATGTCCTTGGAAATGTGAGTGCATTACCTACCTGCAATACCGCTAAGCCCCCCTATTTTTTTGTCAAATATCTCTTTTTCCCTATGTGGATGTGCGCCCCATTTGGAAGAGTTGTATAGATTATTAAGTGTTGGAGGAAAGTTTTGTTTGTTCATTTACTCCAGTGGTGTGTGTTTGCTTTTCTTGTTTTTTTGAATACTCAACTGGCAACTTTTTTCAGCTGGCTTCCAGATCCGGACCGTGCCGCAGTGGACAACTTCCCCTCTTCGCTCCTTGGACACTTCACATCAGTCAATCACTGATTTCTAGGCTTATAACTAATTAATTGTTTATGTTGCAATATGCAATGTTCGGCCAATAAACTGACCTCAACACCCAAGTGAATGGAGATAACTTTCCTCTAAAGCCCCATGAGTTTTATATATCGTACAAAACGAGATTCAGGGTCACAATAGTGCTTGGATTTAGAAAAAAAGAGGATGGTGGCGGAAAAAAAACTGTTTAAATTAGACTGCAATATAGGATTCATTCTAAAGCATAGATGCCAGAGAATCAGCAACAAAATATATTAAAAATCACTATTACTGGCACAGTCAGCACGACATACAATTGGCTGCTATTGTGATACACTTTACACACTTTGCAGAAGAATCGTCTATTAAAGATTAACCCCTCTGTGCCCACCGATCCACATCTTATTCTCCATAACCGTAACTTTTGTTTTGGAGAAAAAACAATGACAATGCAGTCTTCAGAGGTATACGCCGCTTCGTTTCTAAGCATGTTTTTAGGCTACAAAGTGCTAGATCTACCATTTAGGATTCATTTTAAAGCTTTCAGAACAAGAGAGGAAAGTGAAATCACCCGGAAATATGTATTTGTAAACACAAACCACATAGGGACACGGATAATATCGATAAAAGCCTTTTTGGTACCATAATAGAAGACAGAAAATAATGCCGGACATCTGTGCTGCAAATGTCTAAGCCGCCGCTTACTGGAGAGAGAGAGTCTTCATTAACACAGAATATCGCTCTGTATATGACGCATGAATAATCTATGAATAATCTATGCAGAGAGGGAACAGGTTTAGACCCTGGATTATGAACGTCCATAATCCTCACCAAATGAGGGCTGAAGCTCATCAAAAGCTAAGATTACTCTGCAGATAAAACAGAGTCTGTTTCAATGGCTCTTGCTTTTAGATTTACTTGTAAATGTTTGTTTTCAGACGGATTTAAGACACCGTGTTTCACAGCTAAAGGTGATTTCTGCTATTTATAGACTTTGATTTCTGTCCGTTACCGCTGAGGCTTGAGTCCATTATGCTCGCCGGCGCACAGCGCTCTGATCTCCGGATCAGCCACACTTTGGCATGTTATGCCATGCACACCTGAGCACACCTGAGCACTCCTGAGCACACAGGTAAACATTCAACAGTTTTAATGGTTATCTTGCTAATGCTAGCACAAAAAAAATTAGGCCAAGTCGGATGAAGCTTACCTTTTGCATGATAGAGCAGTCATTTCAGAAAGAATTTGTCACTTTCCTAAATCTCGCATTTCATAGTTTAGTATACATAATAAACGTGTAATGTTTACATATAAATTATGCTATATAATATATAGACATCAGTGCATACACAGCAAATACTATAAAAATGCAGATCGATACTGCCCGACACTACGTCAAAGTACCCCAAGTTTGGAGAGTGCTAATTTTTCAACGCTATATTGCTTATCATGGAGCTTGCACTGCATTTTAAGCATTACTGAGGCACCTGTGTGGTAGGGGGGCTTTTCAACCCTAAGGTTTGGTCAGAACCCGCAATTATCCACAAAAAAAAACACAAAAAGGGGAGCAAAGTTGAGGTGCTGCTGAAATGACCAGCATCTACACACATGGAAAGGCTGATTAAGTAAAAACAATGATAAGCCATAAATTGTTTTTGTAAATAAGCGAAATAGAAGACAATGTAACCAACCCAAAGGTATCTACAAACACGGAAAAAGCTCTAAAATATCTAATAAAAGGTTTCTTTACAAGAAATCTTTTACAGAAATTTTTTTTTTGAATATTCACAAACAAGAAACTTTACATTTCACTCTATACAAAACTATACTAAAGTTCTAAACTGTTCATCGGACATTAAAGAAATCAATAGTGTTATCACTTTGTGCCACAAATAAAATATATCCTATTATTATATTATCCATTATGTTTGTGATCGTTTCGAGAATTCGGTGCAGGCACAGAGCCACAACAAATGGACCATTCTTCAAATTCATCTACAGACAGCATCTACAGTTCTAGAGATTGTGTCCCAATCCACATGGTTCACAGGGGTTCATTTTTTTGATTACTATAAAAATAAATGTGAAAATGGTAGCTTATTTTTTTCCAGAGGCGCTATATAGGCAGGAATGGGCTAGCCTGAGGAGCAATGGGCCCGTCCTAAATTCTTCACAGCATGCGAGCAGCTTAAGGAAGAGCTCAAGGCAAGGGGTAAGGGTGTGATATGTTTTAGTGTAAGTGTGTGTGTGTGTGAGAGGATGTGTGTATGTATGTGTGTGTTACAGTAAATGTGTTAGTGTATGTGTTAGTGCTTATCTTGGCAGGGCAAAGGGTTAGAGCCCACTCTGCTGTACCTGCCCTCCAGGCCAGAAGGTGCCAGCCATCCCTGGTATGTAGGCAAGATAGACATATAGGTGGGTAGCTAAATGGTCACTAATTTACATTAATTATTACGCTTTGTGTAATTTTCAAATACATAAGCTTGGTGGGATTTTTTTGTCAGTTGGAAAAATCCTCAGAGGTGATGGGTCCTCTTTGCTCATGTACTAACGGGTACAATAATATTATCTAAGTGTCAGAAAACATCTCCATATATTCACTGTATAGACACTTCTTCTGAGCTCTGATATTCACAATACGTGATGTGTCACAGGGATAAGCCTTACTATTCCTGTCCAGGGCTTCCACACAGCTCTGCCGGTGGCCTCTCTTTTGACCCATATAATCCCTCCGTCACCCTCCTCGGAAACAACCAGCTGTGTCAATTGAAATGCTTTGTTTAGTGATCTGCTAAATCTCCACTTCACTTGATTGAAGTTATTGCAGGGATCTCACTTCCGTGTTTATTCTGAGAAGGCTGATCCTGGTACAATTCTAGGAGCAGCGCAGGGTTAAAATTTCAAAATGTTTGTTTTGTTGTTTCATTGTTATCAAACCACAAGGTTTCACGAGGCTATTGACTTTATTGGCGATGTACCCCCTTCCCAAGCAACCCTGTGATTACAGATTGGGGTGAACCAATTCTCGAAACAGATTAATTTTATTATACATAGGGCTCTTAAACAAATCGGTAATGATAGGGCTTATCAATTTGCCGAATGGTGCTGGAGAGTTCTGTATAAATATCTGGTTATTGAACTTCATGTTACATCTGCATACTATCCTCACTTTAATGGTCACATCAAAAAAACCCCAAGCCGTCAGAGCAGTACCTTCAGACATGGACAAGGACCGTTCTAACTGGTCAGCTCTCATGCCTTTGTCAAGATATGCTTTATGGTATCACGCCAAGACCTTGCCCAGCGTTATACGGGTTTATGAAGTATTAAGAGGCAGCTGATAAGAAAGGGGGATAGTATCTTGTTGGTGCCCATAACTGTGTGACGCAACAACCTCCTGCATTTGCAAGGGAGACACCATGAACATTGAAAGGGACTGCATAGTTATGACATGCATTCAAGTGCATATGATTGTTGGCGTCACCCTTATGGGTGCTAAACTTCCTGTGGGTTACGCTCCATACTCCAGTACCGTGTGGACTGGAAGAGATATGGCCCTTGGGATCCAAATGTTGAGTTGATGCTATAAGTGTTCACCACCATTTGTATGTCACGTGTTTTCACGTTACAAGTGATTAAATGTATCTTTAACATGTGCGCTTCATATCATTATGATAAAGGGGAACTATCACCGGTAGAGCTTTTAGCAGAACTATACGTTATTCTAAACTATTTTTTTTACTGAATGCGGAGATTTGTGGTCAAAGGCATAACCATAATATCAATGAACGTTGAATCCTGATACTACGTTGGTTTCTCCTTTCATGTCCTTCTAGAAACACAGCTAAAACAGATCAGCTGGCAACAAAAGGGGAGGAAAAATCAACCCAACCGTATGAAAAGAACATTTTTCCCATGACATACACATGAAGTGGTTTATTCGCTAAAGGGAGAGTTAGTAGGGGAGTTTGCAGGAATGTTGTGGTCTCAACTCTCTCACTTCACTACTCATTTTGAAGGACCAACCCTGGCAAATGTATCCAGCAAGAAGCCAGCCCTGTATAATGCATAACTCAATATGTGAGGAGATGTATATATACATTACAAAGTTTTGTTTAGTGTACTAAACTGTAATATTGGAGAAATGTTAAGGACTTAACTTATAAGTAACCAGTTTTGTGGCCTTTTCATTTATTTTGCTTATGGCTGATTTTGTTTATTTTTTGGATCCTTTGTTTTTTCCATTTTATGTTTCTAGGAGAGTAAATCAGTTGATTTACTCAACTAGTTTGTGAGTGGATTTTACACCTTTTTTATTTTCTATTTTTACATACATATTGCAGTGTTGTATTTGTTTTTTCTCCCTATGTATATGCGCTCCTTGGTTGTTTTATTGCTTTGCTGAACACTTTGAGGAAGAGTGTTATTTGGAAGCTGCTATCTTGGGGAGTATTTTTTGATTTATCTATGTATTTTTTGATTTATCTATTTATTTTTACACTTTGCACGTGGCACTTTGTTGTTTCTTTTGGTATGTTTCTAGGAGAGCCAGACAGTTCTGAACAAAAAAAGTGTTTTAAAGTATATTTAATCATTCTAGTACTTTGCTTCTTTTAGCTTTGCATCTACAGAGTTAAATGGCTTTTAAATTTCATCCAACCAAGACTTCCAACAAGGAAAGTAAATTAAATTCCAGATTACACTGCAGTTTCTTTAAGCTTGAAGTCGGAGAGAAGAATTGTAACATCCAAGAGCTCTACAGGATTTAGCAGGATTAAAAAAAAAATCACAGGAATAATTATTTGGCATTAGTTTTTAGGCTTCTATTTTTGTTATCCGTGTAAACATATACAGTGAGGATAAATGGAAACTAATCTTTCATATGATCAGAGAGGTGAGTGGCGTTAAAGAATCGACCGCTTGTATCCCAAATAAGATGAGCACAGCACAAAATTGCTAAACCCTACTGCCTAATTCTGTTTTATTTGTATCTTCAATCTCATGCTACTGTAATAATTCAACTCCATTATCTGCCTTTAATCTGCACAGAAAAGAAGCCGTCTCAAATAATGCAATCTTTGAGTCTGTTCAAAACATGGTTTTATCCCTTTTTTAAGCGACTGGTTACAGTAAACAGCAACACGATCATGGATTCACACCAATAAGAATAATTGTTTGATGACAGTTACATGTTTTTGGACATTTCACTATAGACTATATGGACAAAAGTATTGGGACATCTGACTATTACACCAACAAGAACTTTGATGACATGACATTCTAAATGCATAGACATTAATATAAAGTTGGTCTCCCTTTTCACCTATAACAGCTTCCAGTCTTCTGGGAAGGCTCTCCACAAGATTTTGGGGTGTTTCTGTGAGAATTTTTGCCCATTCAACCAGTAGAGCATTTGTGAGGTCAGGCACTGATGATGAGAAGGCCCAGCTCGCAGTCTCCCACCTTTTCATCCCAAAGGTGTTTGATGGGGTTAAGGTCAGGGCTCTGTGCGGGGACAATCAAGATCTTCTACACCAAACTCATCCAACCATGCTTTTATGGGCTTTGCTTTTGCACTGGGGTGCAATCATTCTGAAATAGAAAAGGGTTTCCCCAAACTGTTCCCACAAAGTTAGAAGCATAGCATTGTCCAAAATGTCTTGTATGCTAAAGCATTAAGATTTCCCTTTCACTGGAAGTAAGGGGCCCAAACCATGAAAAACAGCCCCATACCATTATCACACCTCCAATAAACATTACAGTTGACACAATGCAGTCAGGCAAGGAATGTTCTCCAGACTCACCCATCAGACTGCCAAACAAAGAAGCAAGATCCATCACTCCACAGAACCGGTTTCCACTGCTCCAGAGTCCAGTGGCGGCGTGCTTTATACCACTCGATCCGACGCTTGGCATTGTACTTGGTGATGTGAGGCTTGCATGCAGCTACTATGGAAACCCATTCCATGAAGCTCTCACCGCACAGTTTTTGTGATGATATTAATGCCAGTGGGAGTTTGGATCTCTTCATCTATGGAATCAGCATAACGTTGGCGACTTATACGCACCATGCGCCTCAGCACCCGGTGACCCGGCTTACTGGCTTTACATGGTTCCTGCTTCATGGCTGAGTTGCTGCTGTCCCTAAATGCTTCCACTTTCCAATAACATCACTTACAGGTGATGGTGGAATATCTAGGAGGGATTTTTTACAAACTGACTTATTGCGAAGGTGGCATCCTTTCGCAGTACTGCGCTTGAATTCACTGATCCATTTTTTCACAAATGTCTGTAAATGCAGGCTGCATGGCTAGGTGCTTATTTTTTTACACCCGTGGCAATGGGTCCAAATAAAACACCCAAATTGGATAATTAAGAGGTGTGTCCCAATACTTTTGTCCATAGTGTTATAGAGTATCTATTAGACTTGGGCACCAGGGAGGTCTTTGCCTTAGTCTTCGTGCTCGTCTTCAGGGGAAAAAAATCTTTGTATTCCGCGAATATACGCCCGTTCCTGTCTTCTCGTCGCTCTTCAGGCGAATATTCATGGACATTCTTTGTGCTTGTTTTTTATAAGGGGTTAATACGGGGTTAACGTGGTACGGACTACACAGCAACTCTGGCGCCAGGAATTTAAACGTCCGTATGAGCAACTTTATTGGTCGCCAGCAGGGGGCTCGTCAGCCATCGACCAATAGAGTCGCTCGTACAGACTTTTAAAATCCTAATGCAGCAACTTGTCCGGCAGAGACCACTGGTCTCCCTGCTCTATCAGTTAAATGTCCGACTTTCGTACGGACTTTTAATTGTTGCAGCAGGGAGACCAGTGGTCAGGTTGCACCTTAAGGAGTTAAGGGGCCGTGTGAGTGAGCCTATTGGTCGCTTGCACGGCCCTTTAACCTACGGATTTCCACTCCCGTTATCTAACGCAGCATCGCAGGGGTTAACGGGAGCGGAAATCCGAAGGTTCGCTGTCAGGAGTTAAAAAGGCCATGCGAGTGAGCCTATTGGTCGGCTGCAGGGTCTTCCCCTGGCATCAGCCAATTGGTTGAACCTACGGATTTCCGCTTCAGTCAACTCCCGCTATGCCGCAAAGATAAGGTAGGCTAGATTGGGAAGGGACCAGGGAGATTAGTAGATGAAGACGATCACGAAGATTCTTTGTGTTGTGTGTCTTCGTCTACGTTTTACCGCCCCATCTTCTCTTCTTCATGTCTTTGGAACGAACACGAAAACACACTCTTCGTGTTCGTTTTCATGTTCGCCCAAAGACGAATGCACACGTCTAGTATCTATCACAAAAACAGTGCCTTTACACCGGCTATTACAACAATGGGCAAACATCTCTGATAGTTTTTCCAATTAGAAGGTTAGGCATGTTCTGGGAGAAGTTGGACAAGTAGGCCTCCGTCCCTTTTTATAGTAGGTGCAGTTATACTTTCATCCTCTCTGAGTGTAATTATTTCTTTCAGGAACTGCTTTTGTAGGTGGCGTGATGTTAGTAGCGGTGTGGCGTTAGCCGGGGTGTATCAGTCACTTGCATGTATATGATCTGACCTGACAACTTGACACTGTGCATATGCTGTAAGCACAAATAGATGTATGTTTAGGCACATAAACATTGCACAGTGTGCATAATACTGGGGAAGCAGATAGCGCCACACTCTCTCCAAAACTGCTAACAAACATTCTCATGCATATGTATGCACATGCTTTCCCTCACAGATACATCCATACATGTTCACGTGTACCTTCTTTAGAAATAAATAAAACATATTGTATTATTGTGGAGGTTTGAAAAGTCCCATAATGACACATTAACTGATATAGGATATGAGGTCACCTACCATCTTACTCTGTAACTAGTGTTTTCTGTGCGGAAGACACAACCTGGTTGCAACCCCTTGTACTCTTGGGGTTGCTGGTATAAAACAGAATATATCCACCCATTAAGTAAAACTTAAAACACAATACCATCGGCACCAGTTTCATTGCCCCTTTATACTGGATCACCAGAATCACTGTGTTCTCTGCCTGCATCAGCCTCCTTGGTTAGAGGAAGAGTTTGTATGGCATAGTGCTTTCAAAGTGTTAAGAGTCAGTGTGTATGATATAAGATAGTGTGTATGATATAAGATGGTGTATACGCATGAGTATTAGTGTGTGTTGTTAGCATGTGTGAGCATGTGGTGTGTG
>VKOC01000007.1:15522932-15718952 GCA_009364415.1 Spea multiplicata
AGTCACTCATTGTGATGCAGCTAAAGCGGTTGATTGATTCTACAAATAACCAGCCTAAAAACGTATTCTCAAGGTCTTACGCGTTTCAAAATTGATGTGAGAATCCTCTCTTTACAACTGGTCATGTAGTTGCTTTTACTGGATAATCATCCCTCGATGTCAATGCCAGATTATCCACTTTATATTATGAATACATTTAATATTCCGTTCAGTGCTGTAGTATGTAGAATAAATACAGGCTACACATTTTCTTGCATTGAGATGCATGCCATTATACGAAATAATTCATAAAATCATGATAAATAACAAGTGAAAGAACGACTAAGCGTTTACATTTTAAGATTAAAATGGAGAAATTAGTGGTTTATGGTTAAATTAGTAATGTAAACTCATTGCCACATACTCATCAGATAATTTTCTTAATTATCTACAGTAAAGCCAAAGCCTAAAAATCATTGTAATAGGTTTTTTTCTACATTATGTGTTTAATCTGCTGTTATTTGCCACATGGCTGAAAAAAAGAGAAAAACAAAAACAACAGAAAAATACTAAGTTATCTTGGTGCAGTCCTTGTATGTATTGATTGTCAATAGCTAGCGACATGCTGGGGGGGGGATTCAAATGAATAACAACAATTTGGACGGATATAACAAACAAACAAATATGGTGACGGATAAATGAAGACGAAGACGCACAACACAAAGAATCTTTGTTTCTTCGTGTTCGTATACATACTAGGCTAGCCTACTAATCAAGACAAAATCCCTAAATATCTCCTAACTAATCTCCCTGGTCACTTCCCCCCTACAAGTCACTGCCTCATGCCTACTTTAAGTTTTCCGTAGTATAGCAGAGGTTAATACAGGAATCCATAGGAGCAGGGAGCTTGTTTGGGATCAACCAATGAAGAACAGCTGCCTTTAGGGGTACAACCTGCTCCCAGCACCTCTGCTTGCAGACAGAGGGAGTGGGGGTAGGGACAAAAACTAAATAACCCCTACACAGGGAGTGGGGGTGGGAGAACAAACAAGCAAAACTTGGCTCTTGGCCTGCAGGGGAAAAAGAAGGGGGAAGAAGAAAGAAAGGGGAGGGAAGAAAAATATAGAGCAACTTAGCCTGGGGAGACCAATGGCTTTGGATCTTACAGACATTTAAATCCTTCCCGTATTAATCCCTGCTATACTACAGAAGACTTAAAATAAGATAGAAAGCTGACAGAAATCAAAAAGAAAAACAAATATGAAGAAGGTATCCAAATATTCGCCCGAAACGAACACTGAATCGGGCCAATATTAGAAGAATATGAAGATTTTTTTTCATGAAGACAAACGCGAAGACTTCGCCGGTGTTGGGCAGACTGGATGGGCCGAATGGGTTCTCATCTGCCGTCACTTTCTACCCAAGTCTAGTTTTGGCCAAGCAAATTCAATCTTAATCTGACCACAAAACCGTCCACAACATGCTTTCTGGCTAGTCGTGGCTGTCAGATGGTAATTTTCCAAGGTCAGCTTTCTTGCTAACCCTCTGTACAGGCTGGTGTTCTGAAATGTATAGGTCCTTCAAAGTGACTTTGGCTTCTCTCAAAAGTCTCATTTGAGTGTTGAGAGAATGTCTTGGCAGTGTTTAAATGGTATGATCCTGGTTATTTATTCACCTTTGCTCACTGGAATATCCAAACAGTCAGGTATTATGTTGTATGTTTTTGCTGATGTAAGTATTTGTATTACTTTCTATCTTACTTCTTTATAAACTACCTCTGTAGAATGCTCATTCTCCTTCAGATTGACAGCCTGTTTAATTATCCTTCAACAGTAAACTTTGAACATAAACATAACACCTATTTATAAAGGGCCTTTCCCCAGTGGGACTCAAAACGCTTTTTAGCACAGTTCTCTGAATTAACCAAACCGGCAGCTGAATAATAGTTATTACCCAAAGAATGGTTATCCTTTATTGACTTTAGATGGACGAGGGGCTGAGTTGACCTTGAGGTTTGAATACCCTCTGTAGACACTTGCCCACTAGGCTATCTCACCGGCTTGAGCTACCCTACTTTGTATCCTGAAATTTGACAGTAAGTTTAATGATTCACATATTTCAAGCAACTTACTTTTGTTTTCATAACAATTTACTACAATAAAACTATGATCACCAGTAACGTTTGAATAAGATATTAATGTGAGTTGGTAAAACAGTGTGTATTAAACTTTTGATTAGATAAACTACATTATCATACTATAGTTTACAAAAATGTAGTTAGTATAGTGTTACTGATCATCACTGCATAACAAATTAACCAAAGAAAATAGACTTAGCTTATTTTCCAATTAAATTATTAATTACATTGACCTGAAGTGTAATTTTAGTTGTTAAATAATCCGCATCATTAATTTCAAGATAATCCAAGCATGATTTATAAAGTTTAAACTACTACAGCATGGCACCTGCTAATTCTTCCACCAGTAATCAAGATACACCTTTAGAATTACAGAGCTGATACACTATTCAACCGAAAATCCTTAATTGAACTGTTGTAACCATAAATGTTTTATTTTAATAGTTTAACCATTCAGTTTCTCAGTATGCTATTGTGGTTTTAGGACTATAAAACACTGATATACTCATACCCAGCAAACATTCATTGTCAAGGAGAAAAGTGGTCTAGAGGGATTTGTGACGGAGCTCTCCATCGCTGGGGCCCCTGGAGGGGCCTGGGAGCCAGCCTACTCCCTGCTGACTGTGGGCCCAGGCCTTGTGGAGATGTCTGTGTGCGGGTGGGTGCAAGGGGTCGGTTTCTGCTGATTTTCCCCAGGTACATGTTTTGCTGCTCGGAGTCGTGGGGCTGTGGTGTCGGCTGGACGTCCTGTTGTGGGAGGAGGGCTGGTTGTCTTTGCATTGGGTGCATTGATGATTTTGTGGGGGGAGGTATTTCCCCTGTTGTTATGTGAGTTGGCCCTCGTCTTGGGCCCCCCTGTGGGCGTGACTGGGTGTCACTGCTGCATACCTGGTTGTCAAATGCACGGCAGGTGGCTGTTGAACCTGTGGCCTCCTGTTGTCTCTGTGTCCTAGCCATTGTCTCGGGCCAGATGTGTGTCTGTCGTAATTCCATGTCTGCGTCCCATGCTGGTGTAGTTGTTTGTGTCTCATGTCATTCTGTCCTTCCCCCGGATGTTGTGTTGGAGGAGTTGATCTGGTTGCTTCCTTCCTGACATGGTGGTTGGATCCTGTGATGTTTGCCTTGCCCCTTTTCTTGCTTGTATGTGTGGCTTTGATTTTGGTTTGAATGGAGTTCCTGATTTACCTCACTACGAGTCCTGTCTTGTTATTGAGGTAAGCCTTGGTGCTGCCCATATCAGGGCGGTAGAGCGCTGTATTGCTATACTTCTGTATACTACAGTGCCGCCGAGGTTCCTGAAGAGCTGTGTCCTCTGCTATGACCCTTCATTGTCCTTTTCAGGACAATAACCAGGCTGTGTAGCTAAGCTTCGGCTAGCCACAGTGCCAATGCATCTCCGGTACAGCGATGTCCCCCCTTCCTTCTAAAATGCTGGTTCTGCCTGGCGCTGAAGAGGTGTCCCGGCAGGCGGAAGCAACGTTTGGCATGAGTACCCAGTCAGGGTACAGGGCGTTCCGTCACAGGATTTAAATCCCAAAGATATATTTCCCTCTTAAGAGAAAAATGGGGAGGTATAGTGTAATTATTCATTTTTCTCTGTACAGCACCAGCACAAGACTTTTATAGAAATATATTAGCTTAAATGTTAACAATGATTGACATATTTTATGTTTAGTCAGTAACCAAGAAAATATGATAAGAATTCCAATGCAATAAGCTTTAAATGTCCTGTTATATGGTCTCTGTACATAACAGAACTATAAAAAGAATACTAATGCAGAGTTATAATTCAGTAAGCCTGACACCATGTCATTCCTCACTACAGGAGAACTCTGAAATGCACGGTACTGAGTACTCTTTGAAAATCCATCTGTCAAGGAATTAATACAATGCTTGCAGTTAGATGTCACCCAAGTAACATCCATGCTTCTACAATATACCTGGAACGTGATGCGGGTTTGTACGAGTGGATATACCAATTAGCTTTAAACAGCGTCACCATGGATTCTTGCAAAAAGATGTAGTCTTCACAAGAATGTTTATAAAATAATGAGTAAAATAATAATAATATTTAGCAAACCTTTTGCAACACCAAGTTTGGGTGTTTACTACCTATCTGCTGTTTGAAGTGTGTTGGGGGGAGACCAACCAATTAGGGAGCAATCATTAACAATGAGTAGAACTAGCGTTCAGTAAAACTGGTTAAAGCCTAAAAACCCACTGTGCAAGACACTACATTATGAGTTCCGAGCCTGGATGCAAGGTGTAGGTTGGGTTAATTTGTGGCAGTGGTGGGGGTAAAAAAAATAGCAGGGTAAGACTAGGGTGAGCATTTTTTTTGCTGTCATTTTTAGTATGTTTATTTAATCATTTGATTTGTTTTATTCTCCCATTTCATGTTTTGTGTATCCACAAACACCCATATTGTTTTATCAAGGGTAGTTAAGGCTTTCTTTATGTCTATAGTCCATCATTAAGGATGAATAATATATCAAACATTAGACACATTTTAAAGGAATTGAAATATTTTTTCGGCTTTGGATTTCTTCTACAGAGTAAGTGCCATTTCTAAAAAAAATCCCCAATTTATGTTCAGCAACACCCCCACGGGTAAAGTAGATTTTTCTCACATTCTCGTTCTCTCTCTATCTCAAGCTCTCTGAATGTGTAGCTACCTATTCTGCCGACTGCTTCTGCTGATCGCTTCCGCATTTTCTTCTTTCTTCTATCTTCTCCCTTCTGTTCTCCATTCTATCTTGGATCTTCAATCCTTAATCTGGTATCTCGTGAACATAACCCAGCAACTTCCACCAAAATTGCGGCGCTGCGGTAACATCCTCCCCGATCCTCCAATCCGTGGAGAGGACATCACTGCACATGCCGTCATTTTGCCTTCCGTTTACTATTTTTTCCCTGATTGGAGGAAGTATTAGATGACATCTAATCTTCTGGGACACTAACAGACAGACAAACTCTGGGTACCAAATCCTTTTGTGTCAATCTGAAGCTATGAGAATCACCAGCCACTCTTCTCGTTTGATTTTCCCCAGGACCTTGGATTTGAGGGGCAGAGGAGAAAAACTAAAATTCATCTTGAAATTCCACTTCTGGGAGAAGGGGTTCAGGGCTAGAGGTTGTTCTCTGCTGAAAGGGAGAAGAAGAGATCCTTTTCTTCTGAAAAAGTTATCCTACTATTTTGAAATAAAAAGCAATACACAATTTTTTTGAAAACCCATTTTTAATGTGACACAAAAAAACTGTGGACAGTTCCCTTTAACCCTAAAGAGTGACCACTGCATGGCAGATAGCACATTTTCCAAGCATGGTGTTATCCCTTTCAACGCAGCAATCCAGCTCCTAAGCCTAAAGACTATGCCAGAAACACAGATTGAAATCACAAATAAAGGACACAAAAACTAACCAATTCAGTAATGTATGAAGATTCATAATTCAAATGAATAAATTAATTCACATGCTTATTTGGAGTAAGCAGAATAAAATGTGTCATGCATTTTATTGAATATCCTTAAAAGATAACTGTCAAATCCGAGATAAAAAAAAGATAACTAAAAATGAATCCAGCACTGAAAAGAACCTATCCTATGTGTTATTGTTATTTTCCATTCAGTGTTTAACTCATTGAGAGTTATATTTTTGGGCCCTGACAACCATCAAGATATGAAATGCTAACTTTCTTCATTTCCATGATCTATGAATAAAGCTGTTTGGAAGTCAGCCCAAAAAGATAGTAGTAACACGACTATCTTTTATCCCAAAGCTCTAGGAGAGGCAGCAATATATTAACATAAACATAATATAAAATGACAGCTCTCAAATAGATCATAAAAGAAAACAGAGGTGGTTGTTCTATGAATACTTCAGTGAAAGATGAGGAGATATGATTAGTATGCGTATAAAGGGGGTTTGAATTGTTCTGATCCCCTCCATCTGACCTTCTACAGCCAAAACTCTTCTCTTTTTAACATTAAACTTTCTCTCTCAATTATCTTTCTTTCCCCTCCTGTTGCTTTCCTACACCATAACAAACAGCCTGCTTACTATGACCGCATTAATACGTTTTCCATTCTGAAACCACTTAGCCCTAATTACTGCAACTAGAGAGCTGCTACTCCCTCTTTTCAGCCCCCTTTTGTTTCAATTACCCATACTATTCCTTTGGATTTTTAGCTCTTCACCAGGGCCTTCAAAAGCCCATCGTTCATGCCTGGAACTTTTTATGAATGTACCATAAGGCTAGATGGTAAGCTCATGTGCTTTTAATATCCTGGTTCAGCAACTTGGCCGGCAGAGACCACTGGTCTCCCTGCTCCAACATTTAAAGGTCCGTACAAGAGACTTTATTGATCGTTCGTACGGAGTTTTAACTGTTGGAGGAGGGAGACCAGTCGTCTCTGCCGGCCAAGTTGCACCAAGTAAACCCCTGACGGCGAACCTACGGATTTCCGCTCCTATTATCTGCGTAGCATCACAGTGGTTAACGGGAGCAGAAATCCGTAGGTTCGCCGTCAGGAGTTAAAAAGGCCAGGCGAGTGAGCCTATTGGTCGGCTGTAGGGTCCTCCTCTGCCCTGCAGGTGACCAATAGAGTCGTTCGCACAACCCCTTAACCCCTGATGGTGAACCTACGGATTTCCACTTCCGTTAACCCCTGCGATGCTGCGTAGATAAGGTAGGCTAGATAGGGAAGGGACCAGGGAGATTAGTAGACAAAGACAAACACGAAGATTCTCCATGTTGTGTGTCTTTGTGTTCATCTTACCGCCGCCGTCACCACCACCGGTTTTGTTTTTCGTTTGAACAACAAAAGCACTGTGTGTTCGCTTTCATGTTCGCCCGAAAACGGATGCACAAGTCTAATATTAATCATTATGTATATGGAATTTGAAAAAAAAAAGTATTATAAGAAGTACTAAAGTCACAGAAAACCATTGGATTGATTTCTAATACAAAGTCAGGGAATAGAGTCATGGGGGTTTAGATTCTATTAAAATGCCATTGCTGCAATAGAGTGCAACAAATGTAAAGAAAAAATGAAAAGTTTTAAGTAAGATTTTCCCTAGTAATAGAATCTACCACATGGTGAGACACATGCAAGAATTGCTATAGTTACCCACAGTCTTTAATAATTGCAGGATAAGATGTATATTTTTAACTTAGCCTTTTTTGGCCTTGAGATGATTTACTTTACTAAACAGTATAGGTAATGTTATAATTATGGAAAAAGAAATCCAAGAATCCAATCTGATTAATCAAATTAAATTGTACGTACTTCCACCCAAACATTTCTTAGTATGCACCAACTATAAAGGAGTAAATCTGTTTCATAAATTGCTTTTTATTTACTCAATATAAAAGAAGCAAATACGGTAAACTTAGCTTCCTGTAAGTAATCAAACAGGAGTCCCCAATAGATGTTGTCGATTTATTTGGATCATATGAGGATGGGACCCTATGATAGTTTAGATTTAGACCCTTGATTTGTATTTAAATCACCTGATTTTTAATGGCAAATGAATTACAACTCAAAGTATTCCAGGAAACAGCAGGTAAAACAATGCATTTCTACAAATAATGAGAAATATATCCTTTGCATTATTAACAAAGTCTAGTAAGTCGAGCCAAAAAATTCTTCTCTTCCGTCTTTCTGGGTCTTTTTTTCTCCATCTAAAGTCACAACGCGATGAAGAAGGTCAACTCACCAACTTTACTGCACATTATAAAAGGCAGAGTCTCGTGAGTTTTGCCGGGCTAATGGGCTGATTTGCATCATAACCAGTTTAAATCAGTGTGATGGAGCTCAAAAGAACGTTCATGTATTTTAAACAGGACATAAATTAACGTGTCGCATGGAGAATACCAAGAACCAGAACATGTTCCAGCCCTTGTAACTTAAAAATGTACTGTAAATATTAGCCAACCTTTTAAGCTGATAGGATGTTTTGGGCACGTAATGATTAAAAAAAATGCTGGTTACTTAAATCGCCCATGGCTCCAAGAATTAAATATTGGATATAGAATTGTAGGAAAGATTTTTAAATGGGAATACAACTCTAATTAACCCTTTGAGGATAAGAGGGGTGTGCTATCTAATATCCATATCAAATGCTTCAGTTGGACCCAGTGTCTCATTCACAGTAAGGAATTGTACTCTTTCAAACCACAGAGAGACAGTGCCTTATCGACCGAATCCATCCGTAAAATAATTTAGATTTTTACAATATTCTTTTTAATTTGGTGTGGATTAACAGGTTGCATTACCCCCACAGAATTCATACCCCAACACATTCCATATGCTATTAGTGCAAACATGGTGTCAATCAGTTGAGTCAGTGGTTAGTCAACCATGTGCAGCAAAATTTGTACCAGCTGCCTATACGTGGTTAAACTCTAAACTATTTGTAGGTCCTTTCCGAATTGCATGAAACTAAAAATTCCCAAAGTACTCATTTGTATTCTTAGGTTTACAAAGTACCCTAAAGCTTTTTTCCAAGGTTTAAAACAAGACACTGAAATTGATATTCCACCTTTAATTCTACTGGGTCCTACAATGTTTGTAACGCTTTTTAATAGTATGTGATGCCTATAAAAATAAAAGTGGCTGCTTCCGTATTATTATTTTAATATTTCAGTATGCCTTATGTAAATTGCGACATACAGAAAACAGACTAGGGACAAACCTGAGATTTTTCTGTAGTTGCGGCAGTGTTTGTAGCTTCAGTCTATAATGAGTTTTTTTCGCTGTGACAGGTGTCATAATAAGACCTCTATTGGATCTACGAGTGCTTGTGAGTTTGGTACAAACTGAGGAGGGCTTTGGAAAAATGGCAGGACTGTTTCTAGGCAACGGTAGTATTTTAATACACTCTTTAAAACACGTTTTTCAAGTGACAGGAAACATTGAGATAAATAAACCGACAGGTTTCTTTTTCTTCTGCCTACATGATGCAGCATTTGGGGATATTTTCAGAGGCCCACTAACTGGAACAGCGCCTACAAGGGCCAGGCTCAGTATTTAAACGGGTTACATGTGGCCTATGGGTCTAATCTTGCTACTGTATCAGAGGCTTAAATGTAACGTAATTGTATTTCTGACCAGTCACAGTGATCACATGAATGAAGATTTTCTGCTTCTCGCCTCATTTGTTGTGATTTAGAGGAGAGAGAAAGAGCATCTCGTCCATCAATGGAAAAAAAATCTGGTGTCTAATTTTACTTCAGATATTGAGCCAATACCCAACATGTGAAATGCCATTGATGACCAGGTTCCTCCTCCTAAAATAAGATGTATGGAACCTATCCTTGTGCCCAACAAGCATGTTAGAGTCAGAATCCCTCATTTATTACCACTGGTACCAGATGTAAATATATTTTTATTTTTTTCCCGAATTCTTTTTTTGTGCACTCTTTTCTCTCATATTATGGGCAGATAGTTTGATCTTCATTTACTCCATTTTAGTGATAATACACAATGCCCCCTAGAGGTGACCCACAATTTGACCGATTATCTGAGTTAAGGCCCATTTTATTTATTTTTTTCTAATACATTTTCAGAAATTGTACGCCTCTGAGATGAGTCCCTTGTCCTTTTCAAGGTCTGACTTCATTTGTGGTGGTAAATCCCGCAAAAGCGTTCCAACAATGACGTAAAGTTATGCAAACTTTGAGAACGCAGTACAGGAAGTACTGTGAGGGGTCAGCGTGGCCGACCAGACTCGGTACAAGTGGGAAAATAGTGCTTTTTTCCCCTTTTTTAATAAAGGCTACCACCTCTGGGTTATGGCCAAACGGCTGCATGAAAATTGTCCAAATGATCCTGATTAAATACTGTGGGTTTTCTGATTTACAAAAATATATACTTTTGTGGGTGTATTAGAGTTGCAAACTCACCACACTAAATGAAAAAAATCTGCAGTTTTGAACCCTTTATGTGCCACATAGCTGCTGGGAAAGTATGGAAATCCTATAAAAACCGGGTATTTCCAAAATCAAGACACCTGAATTGATTCATTTTGAGCGTAATTTTCTGTTACTTCAACTAATGTTGTGAAACTAAAAATACCTGAAAAATGTGGGGTTTATTTTTCTTTTTTTCCTCTAGATTACTTATACTAAATGTTGAGCTAATCATGTAACTATGGTATAAAAAAAAGCTACATTGCTCCCTGAAAAAACAATATGTAGTTTAAGTTGTTAATATACATTGTGAGTAATGTGTGTTAACAGAATAAATTCATCTGGAGTGAAAGAATAACAGGACTAGTAAGAACCGACTATCCTACTACATTTAGCTGCTGTCTTTATTGCCCCCACAGGCACAATTATTGAGACAGACAGTGGATAGAGGAATCCTCACTCAAAATGCATGAAGCTACTTCCACCAACAGAAATGTCAAGGGGTGTAAGCTGTTATGTTCTCGCTTCTGTGTATGGTGCCTTCGAGAAAACCTTCGCTAAATTACTAATATCATACAAAGCTATTTGGAAAATTGTTTTATGAGCTTATTCTCTCGGTTTCATTATAATTCGTTTTTGTTACTGTATATTGGCAAAGAGAATTCAGCTGGGGGACATTCCTCTCTCTGCAGAAACCAATTAATTCATCATTAATCTTGATTTAATGTATGCATTTTTCCCTTAATTTATGAATTACAAAGTTCAAGTTCTAACTTTTCTATTTCGATATTCCAGTATTAACTTATTGCCTAAATTGTTTTAAATCTAAAAAAACACCAGAAATTCATGTGCAAACAATACTGGCATTTACCATCTCCCTTATCAAAGGTCTTGTGTCTCATCATTGTCCCCATCCAAAAAGGGGCCAGGTGAGGCCGACAGGTCTAGGTACTAATACCAGTGTCTATAGCACAGCAGCATTAACACTATAATGTACCATAAACACCACCAGTGTCTGCTTTTTTATGACAATTATATTGCAGTAGAAATAGCTGGCCATTCATGTGCTTCTCGTTTTTCTCTGGCTACTAATGCTCCCTCTTCACTTGCCACTAGGTAGATGCCAAGCCATCTTTTTTTCTTTTCAGAAAGCCTGCAACCCACTTTTATAACCACGTAGTTGGCGAGCCGAAGAGTTGTTTTGGAACAATAGTTCTATCCCAGAGACAAAAATATATAAAATATATACACATGCAAACTACACAATGCAGTCACACTACGCAAGACACAAGCATACAAAACAATACACAGTGACTCTACACTATGCAGTCATACTATCCTCCACAAAGTGGTACGGCCTATACATATGAAAACCTTACTTTACCTGAGTACTTTTAATTCATTGATTTATCTCAATCTCAATCACTTAAATAATCAGTTAATTACTGGTTCCAGGTTCCAAGTAAGTTATGAGAGGTTACCCTTTCGGTTTTGTTTGTTTCATCGAGGGTCCCTCTTTGTCCTTGGAAATTTGTACAAATGCGCAAATTAGGCAAAAATTGGTTAAAATAAAAGTTTGTACAAATCCAAACACAAGTCTAACTATGAGTATTTGTTTTATAATTATTGTATACTTATTGTCAATCGGTATAAGTGTGTTGGAGGTGTTCTGTATAAAAGAAATGGATCATGCCAACACAGGGATGTTGATATTTGTAGCAAAATGTGCCAAACCAAAATCAATTTCCTGACCCAAATATATCATGCTGAATTGCGGCAGGTTGCTACAAGTACAAAAAGCAGATATTTAAATATTGCAGCTGGAAGTTTATAACTTCAAGCTATGTTTACCATAGGAACGGGATAAAACAAAGACATTTTAAAAGGATGACAATATACTGCTGTCAGTCTGTTACACAAAACATCACTGTGTGTTGAGAAATATTATATAATGAAACCTAAATCTATCCACTTAGTGAAAAAAAGAATTATGTTGGATTCATCTGACAAATGGTATACATGAAATTTAGATTTCAAAGACTCATTCCCTATATCCAAACCTACTGCTGCATCTTTCTTATTATCTTTTATTTATATAGCGCCAACAATTTACGCAGAGCTCCTTCAAGGGGCATCTCCGACTAAAGTGTCACCACCATGAATACTTAAATAGAACTTAATTGTTACCTCCTCTATCATTTCTTCAGAACAACGAAATAAATTAAGGGACATTATCTGGCAAATGATTTAATAGGTACTTGAAGACATCAGTAATGATTAATTCAGTGTTGATTTAACACACAACTGGTTGTAATTCCCAAATTAATGTAAATATTTTACTATATAAAAATTAACAGTTGTAGTCTATCCGAATCGAAACTGATCGAATAATGAAAAAGCACTGAAAACATACTTTTCACATGATTTCACAGTACCATGTGGATAAAGATGGTTATAAATAGAAATTGTATCAAGGGCAGTAAACTGGGGAATACCTTGGATTTTTAAGTAGCCGTCTGATTTCACTCTGCGTAGTGCCCATGAAGCAGCACTCTTAGTTGACACCATAATTCTATACATTTCATCAACGATGCTGCACCAGGATAAAGGTTTTAGAGTTTTATTTGTAGGAAAATTGAACTGGCTCGACTCAATACCATCATCTTTTAAAAGACACACTAACAAAAAGCACTAAAAAAAAATAGGACAAAAACACAGATAATAGTAGCTTAAAGGGGGGACAGCTATTATTACTGTCAAATGCTGGCTGAAACCGTATAAACAATCTAAAAAAATATTTTTTTTTACAGTGGTTATAGAAAATGATGAGACTTGGCTACATTTTAAACTAGTATCTGCTATGTTATAAACGTGTCCTTTCTGTGAATAATTGAAATATTGATGATAATATATAATATATATAATATTTCTATCAAGAGTTTCCTGCATATAAATTATTCATCTTTCAAATTCTGTCTCTGAATTTGTTAGAACGCATGTTTTATCTGCATTATATTTTGTTTCATTTTTCAACAAAAAGGAAATGAATTGAAAAAAAAATGCATTAATGAACCTTGTTCTGAACATGCATAAACTGACTGCCACACTATAATATAACTACAATAGAAATTGCTCCAGAGATTTCAATTTATTTAGAGAACACTGAAAGAAACATTAAATGCATGAAAATTCAACAAGATCATAGGGAAATTGAGTAAACTTAAGATATGTCAATATGAGCTAAAAACAAATATTGAATAAATGCTTAGAATGTTATACTAAAGAGTAATGTTACTATAAACATCAAAATATCTTGTTTAAAATGGTTCAAGTTTCACATTAAGAATATGTTAATTTTGTCTCCTTTTTATTTTTTTTCACCTATTAGTTTTTTTTTTAGTTTATGTATAGCTAGAAATAACTGTTGTAACACCAGTTAGTGATTAATCACCCAGATTACATTACACCTAGGGGCTTGTCACAATCCTCAGTCACCTGTCCCCAAATATGTGGGGGCAGATGGGGTGGGTTCATCCTGATTGGCAGGGTTAGGCTGACGGGGATTAACCATTATGTATTTTTTTTTAAATGTATTCATATGATCACATGCAATAAATGACAATTCAGTGTTCTGTGAACACTGGGGTATTAAAATCCTTGCTATTTTTTACTGACACACTTTGATCTTGTATCAGAGAGGAGAGAGATACTGAAAATGTCTCTGAAAATAAATTAATGAAAAAAAAATAGAGCAAATTTTTCATTCACATTTTTTACATTCACTGCACTTTTAACAGTAAACAAAGGGTTAAGTATATAGCAAATGGTCTCAAAATAAAGCTCTATCTGTCCTTAATAGCACTGCTTTTTCTTCACTAACATAAATGTGTGTATGAGTGAATATCAGAGTGTCAGTGCACATACAGTATGATTGAGTGGTCAAGTGTAAGTGTACATACGAGTAAGTGGTTTTGATCCCCCCCCCCAAATAGGGTCATCTTATATTGAGGCTTTTGTTGCTTTCATTAAAATCCAAAGTTAGGGGGTCATCTTGTAATTGAACAAATATAGTAATAGTCAGCAAGAGCATACCCAGCGAATACAATTCACTGTGTAAAAAAACCCTGTCTCAGGCATAAATCTTGGGGATTGAGAAGTTGGTTGGTAATCTGTAATACTATAAGGAGTCTTTCCCGTCTATATGAAGACCCATATTCATAGCTTCGCATCTCTGGTGGACTCTCCCTGTTTGGTTGAATTGAACATATTTAGGATAGGCTTAGAGGTATTGCCTTCTATTCCTGCTCCTGTGCTACCTGCTGTTTATTTAGGGGATGGACTACCCACTCCAGTGAGTGCAGTGAATGTGTAGTTTGGTAACATTTAAGGAAGTCAAGTAGAGCCAGCCACTACAGGAACAGTAGTGAGGACTTCATCCTCAGGTTCACTTATTTTATTAGTGTCACTCTCTTATTTTATTAGTGTCCTAGATTACGGATCCATTTGAAGACTAGAGTGGAGTGAGATTTTTTCTTTACAGCCTCGACTGGTTTTGTGATCAAATATTTAAACCAATAAATAGTGATGTGCTATCAGATTGTTGTTGAACATCAGGGGGAAAAGCTCATACGTTGTCACAGCTCCAACAACAGATCATCAGCATATGTATATACACTCTGAAGTGTGTGTTGTGAGAGGGGAGTCAATGTATATTCTGATTTGGAGAGGTTAAAAGTGGAAACCTGTAATTTAGTAGTGCTTATCATAATACTTTCCAAAAGTGCTTCATTCATAGGACTGTTTGCCGTCTATGGTGCGAATGTCTGTGAGACTGCTCTTTCAAAACATGTACCCACGACGGCAACCCTTGGGATTATAAGGCTGCTTGTTATACATGTTTTAATTTCATGGATGTCGTATTGAAAATTGATGTTCCACTACATCAAGCGCTGTAGTAATTTGACCTTTAAATCCCTTTGTGTATTTTTCTATTTACTTTTCTATTATGGCCTTCCCTATGATCATTCCTACGATACTTCCGCAATGACTTTTGTTGTTGAGATTCTTGAATAAATGCCATATCTATGTTTTCTTTTAGTAAAGAATCATAAAGAAAAGATCTTTTATACGGTGAGTTCAGCCCTTGCGCATTAATTGTTACTAGTTTAAGGGTCATAAACAAGTTAATAGAAAAAAATGTATGTCAAGTAGGCCCTTAAGCTTTGCCAGATAGATAGTCACCCTAATAAAGGTCCAATATGTTTCAAAATAAAACCCATAGAGGTTAACATTAAACAAAAAATCCATTACACATAGACTACTTATTAACACAAAAACATATATAAAAACATTCATTCTATCCCCAATATTTGGGAGGAGGTCATTTGCAAAAACCTCGTTATGGAGAAAAAAATCCCTGAACCATCTGGGATTATCATCGGGGCCTACATGGTGCTAAAGAGAGAGAGGGGAAAAAAAATCCTGATAATTTTCTTGAATAAACCACCTTTAATAACCAGTAAATAATGACTTGCAAACTATATCTTATGTATAATACATACACATAAAAAGGTTTAATATTGCTAAAAACTAGGGATAATAATGGGGCCAAAAGTGGCTGTTTGCACAACACTATAGTGTAATTGCTATTCTTTTCTTATTCTGCACACATTCAGCATCAGTCTATATTAAACTGTTGGCCTTAAACGTTCGCCATGACCCTGTTAAAGCTTACGTTAATGTAAAAAGGAAAAAGACACATTGGTAAATGTAAATATAATTTTTTTTCTCTCTGTTTAATGGTTTGGAAGCACTGTTTGAAAGGGATTTTCACCTTTCCCCACCTATGAAATTTCGTAATTTTTCAATGATTAAAAATGTGTGAGATTACACCATAGGAAGTTTATAAAAAATCCAGCAAATTAAAATTAATCCTGAAAAATACCTCAATATGTGATAATAGCACACAATAAATTATGAGATAGCAGGTAATTCAGTTTGGGTCTTCTGTGATAATCGGAACTCATAGTAACAGAAATAATGTTTTTCTTTAAGGACACTGAATGTTAGAAAGAATTTAGGCTTTTTTTTCCGAGGAGAAGTACATACAATGTGAATTCTATAGTTCTATGTCTTGGTCTGAAGAAAGGTTTATGGTAATCCTCAAGAACGTTATAATTTTCCTAAAGCTACCTGCATGAGAAAGGTATAAAAGTGGTACAAAACTGCTGTATTAGCTTCTTCACTAACAAAACCAAGATCTGCACATCGCCCATGCCCAAAACCAGTAAATATAAATATACATACAAATACAAATCTACAATACATGACTGAGGAGTTATTAAGTAAGAGCTGCAGCCCTGAAGGTACAATATCTCTGGACAGCGAGGACGATGCACAAATTAAAAGCATCAATTACGAAGCTCTTTAGGGATGAATCTGCATCAGCGATTAGACAATCACCCATTCGATTAAACGATCTGATGCAACTGAATTTTACACAGATAAAAATGTGATTAGAGCATGTGTCGGATGCAAAGGAAAAAAAAGGAATTGGGGTATATATAAATAGCACTGCGGGTTTAACAAGGGAGGTGGACAGAATGGGCAGAGTGGCCTAAAGTTCAGTGCAAGATATATTACATATTTTTTGTAAATTTTACACAAGCAACACCTGCTGTAACTTTTATAGCTGACTTCTGGTTTTTAAAAAATAAATATTTTTGTTGCACATTTTTCTTATTTATTCATCATGTTATCCGATGTGTAGATATGTTTTCATCCTCTTTCTATAATACATTTTTAAAAATGCAGACATTACGTTTATTTTACCAATGGCATATAGTTGGTATTGGCTAGAAAAAAAGAAACTCTGGGTTTTTATAAAGCCCCATACAGTCGTGTGATAAAGAAACCACAAAATCTTTGAATTCTATGGTTTTACATATCAGGACATCATAAAAATCTTTGGTTTCTCAACAGGTCTAAAAATGTGGTAAATACAGCCTAAGAACACATGACATATTACATTGTTTTATGATTTTTTCAACAAAAATGAAGCCAAAATGGAAAAGCCATGTGTGAAACACTAAGCACATGTTAGGATTTGAGAGCTTGTAGAACCACCTTTAGCGACAATAATTTGAAGTAATAGTTTTCTTTATCTCTATTTCACATCATAGTGGGGAAATTCTGGCCCACTCATCTTTATAACATTGCTTCTGTTCATTGAAGTTTGCAGGCATTTATGCACATCTCTCTAAAAGTCTCACCACGCATGTCAAGGAGATTTGAGAATTTGAGGTCTGGACACTTACTAGGCCATTAAAACGTTGATTCTTCTATTTTTCAACAATTCTGTTGTAGATTTGTGAGTGTGCTTTGGATCATTGTACTGTTGCATGTCCCAATGCTGTGCTGCCATGTTCAAGCTAAAGCTTTGCTATAATTGGGTCATGCAACAGGAATAGTTGTAAAGAAGAGTGGGCGCTACGATGTAAGAAAGTCATACAGAAAATGATTACTTTAAATTATTGCTGCGAAAGGTGGTACTACAAGCAATGGAATCCTAAGATGTACTTCGTTTTTCACACATAGCTTCTTCATTTTGGCTTATTTTTTGTTAATAATAAATCATGATACTGCATAATACATAATGTGTTGTTTATCTGAGGCTACCATATAATTCAAATAAAATGTAATTTATTTTTTACACAACTGCACCACTAAACAGGCTGTATGGGCTGGGTTCTTGTTGAGTGAAACAACTCTATTGGTCATCAGCAGGGGGCTCGTCTCCCAATGGTTGATGGCAGATGAGCCCTCTGCTGGCGATCAATAGGGTCGCTCGTACAGACTGTTAAACTCCTGGTGCCGTAACTTGTCCAGCAGCTACCATTGGTCTCCCTGTTCTATCATTTATTAACTAATAGAACAGGGAGACCAGTGGGATCTGCCGGACAAGTTGCTTCATTAGGGGTTAACTAACCTCTGTTGGTCGCTCGTACAGACTTTTAGGCTCCTGGTGCACTTGTTGCACCTTAAGGGGCCGTGCGAGTGAGCCTATTGGTGGCTTGCGCAGCCCTTTAACCTATGGATTTTCACTGTTTTAATCTCTATCACATCTGCTGAGATCCTGTTCCCCCTATCTACCACAAGTGGGCTTCAGGTGCTAAGGATGTAACCACTACGTCCTCAGTAGTGACTTACCTCGGTTGATGCCAGAGGAGGTCCATGTAGACGACCAATAGGCTCATTTGCACTGCCCTGTAACCCGTGACGGCGAACCTGCAGATTTCCACTTCCGTGATTTGCCCCGATAAGTTAGAAAGGGAAGGCGATCACGGAGATCTTCATGGTGTGCGTCTTCGTCTTCACCTACGTTTTATCGCCGCTGTCTTCTTTTCGCCGTGTCTTCGGAACAAACACGAAAACGCACTCTTCGTGTTCGTTTTCATGTTCGCCCCAAGACGAATTCACAAGTCTAGTCATATCTTTGCCAGTAGAGAGAGTCATTAATAGCATAACCTGGCACACAACTGTATGTTGTTCTACACCAAGCATTTGAAACATAGTTCAATTTTATCACAATGCGCTGAAAAATATATTTTTGCAAAGATCTGTGGAGCAATTAGAATGTTACTCATAGATCTTTGCTTCTGTGCTCCATTCATTGTATCCTAATTACCTGTTTACAAGCAAACAAATTCTCCTTATAAAGCATTACATATTTATATGGGCAGTATTTTTAATTAAGATGTATTTAGCTGTGCTGTTTTTCACATGTTAAAATGTAAAAGTTATAATTTCTGTTTCCAATGTAAGTTTATAATTAGTTTACATAATAACTAGGTTTTTGTGTCTATTGTATATATATTATCTTACAAACCTGGCATAGAAGCAAATGCTTTATACAGCCCTCCACTCCAAAACCACTTGTCACATTGGTAACTTGGTAACTTCTAACAGTGGCAGCTGGTTCTATTATGAACCCTTCTGCTGTACAATGCCTTTATCGATGCTACCTCTATACTGTAATCCTCGTAAAGCTAGAGACTTGATTAACCTGCATATTTATTAAATCCCACAAGTTGCTAACACAGCAAGGTCTTTGTGTATACCAAAGGAAGTTGTGTGCGAACAATACTCAGAACCTGATCCGAGGTGTCTTTGGGAAAGTAACTTTTTTTTATATTATAGATAATGTACTTACTGGTCTTTGCATTGTATAGAGACACCTGTTTCTAGCAAATAAAATTAAAACATTTTTTAAATGGGTAAAAAGATATATCTAGAGTACATTTCTAATTATTAAAATAAATTTGGTTGTGTGTCAAACCTAAAAAGGATTAATTGCCAAACCTATGGTAAGATGATAGACGTTAGATTTAAGCAAGATGAAAGATGACGCAGAGTGAAGTGATGCTATTATCTCAATCCACTGTGTTTGGAGGAACCCTACCTTACCGGATTAGAATTACTAAGGACATTGCGCGATGGTGTCATCGCTGGAGGACGAAGCCCCGGGGATGCCTGTGAGGATACAGGCCAGATCGCCGGGGCAAAGCCAGTGGAGGTCCACAAACCTCCACCGAGGTAAGTCACTGTTGAGGACGTAGTGGTTACGCCCTTAGCACCTGAAGCCCACTTGTGGTAGGTAGGGGGAACAGGATCTCAGCAGATGTGATAGAGATTAAAACAGTGAGGAAATTTAAGCGTGCATGGTATTAGCAGATGAACATCAGGAATATAAGATAAGACCAAGACCAATTTTTTTATTACTTGTAACAGATTAAAAATAAGTTTTTAAAACTATTGTGCAATTTTGTTTCTAAAATGTTTCTAGTTTTTGCATAACATGATATTTTCCACCAGCTACATAATAGCCATTTGTATGTGTGACCACATGCCCTGGGACAGTCCTGGGTCCAGCCTCAATCCGGGACAATGCATTGTTCCGCAGTGAGAATTGGAAGGGATGGAGGTCTCAGACAATCAGTCTCTTCTCAACTCTCCTGATTAGCTGAGAATCCCTCCTTCACACCAGTTCAGTGTATGCTGCAGCCAGCACCAGGTATGTGTGCGTGACTGTGTGTATGTGACTTTATTTCTCTGTATGTGTGACTGCATATATCTGTTTTTGTGACTGCGTAATGTCTGGAAATAAGGGGTAATGCTCTGAATCCGTGATGGTGTGTATACTGTAAAACACATGACTAGGGGTAGGCTGACCTATCTATTACACACTGGAGAAATTGTGTACAGATAAAGTGGGTGAGCAAAAATGTTTCAATGTGGGTGAAAGTATTTCATTTACTTAATTTAACTAACACATCAAGGGTTGCCTCTAGAAAATATATCATGTGATAATAGGGTTAGACATACACTGATCAGCCATAAAAATTATAAGCACATTCCAAGTGTTGTGTATGTCCCCCTTTGCCACCAAAACAGCCCTGACCCATCGAGGCATGGACTCCACTAGACCTCTGATTTTGTGCTGTGGTATCTGGCACCAAGACGTTAGCAGCAGGTCCTTTAAGTCCTGTAAGTTGCGAGGTGCGGCCTCCATGGATGCATCCTGGTGCCGCGTGTTCTCCAGGTAAATGACCATCTATGTGATGTGCAAGAAAATGTGATTATTCAGCAAGGGCATACCTAAGGAATATAATTGAGATATGTTTTAATTAAATCCTTCCTATTATAAAAAATGACATATTACTAAATAGAATATTAAATCTTAATTCCCACCCCACCATATTTTTCTTTGATACCCTCTTCCTGATGATTTGCAGATTATATGTAGCCCTATCCAATTGTTCTACCCATGCTCCCATTATGGCAGAAGGCACGTCCAAGATACATTTCTTGCTATTGAAACGGGTGGACTATCTAACTCCCACTTTTCTGGATGTGATATATCAGACATCTGAAATTCCTCTTTCAGACTATTTGTGAACTTGATTCTGAAGCAGCTGCTACACCATAACCCTTCCAATACAAACATTCCAGAGGCAAAACAGATCTGCTCTTTTCTGAGCAAAACACATCCGTCTGCACCTGCCTGTAATTAGTTTGGATTTTGGGTATGCACATTTGTTTCCAGTTCATTAAGACTGCAGTATTATAATTTGACGTTCTGGTCATTACTGCACAGATTGTCTCTAAACTGACTTCTACACTCAGTTCCATGGGTTCAGCAACAATAAATAAATATGAAAACTGAATGCTAAGTAAACAACATATAAGCTTCTGAAGCTGTGTTGTAAGGAATCGCTTGGCTACTTTTGTATTCCCATATATCTACAGCATTGAAAGAAAGTCAACTTGTGCTAGACATAGTGACTAAGACGTCCTTGAATTTGCGATTATAAGGAATCTCGTAATTGATCACCTAAGATCCTTGTGGGCCAGGAAACGTATTTAAAGAAGTCCTTCTTACAAGAAAAACATCTCTTCTGGATACCAGACTACGTTTGGCCTCAAAAGCAGTTGAGAGGTGAAATAAACCTCGAAGTATGTTTCTGCCTTCATGGGCCTTGTCACTGAGGAGTAGTCTATCAAGGAACAGACTGGGCATTTAAATCAGCTCAGGAACTTGAAGACCAGTAGCCAAAAATGACAACACAGTCTTCTGCTTTTGCAGCAGGTGGTCACATACTAAAGGACAGGATTTGCCACACCAATACAAATACGCGGCACTTGCCCAGCAGACGATTACTTGGTTGCCCTGATGGCCGGCCTCAACCTTCCACATTATAAATTGTGAGTTTTGTATATAAATATATAATAGCCTGATTTTCTTCTTACATACATCCAATTCACAGTATGACTCCTCCTTGTTTCATCTTAGCATTCCACAAAATTTTGCCAGATTCAAAATTGATTTTTCACATCCATGGGAAAAAAATATTAAGTCAATGGTAATTATAATTATGCTAGTATAATAATTTTGTAATAGAGTATATATATTTTGTTTCTCTCTCATATTATTATTGCTACTAAAAAGTTATAATATTTAATCTTGTATGTCTGTTTCTGGAATACATTACCTTCTTTACTTAGCAGCAGGCTTTCTTAATTTGAATGCATATGGCTGTATTCCTTTTGACATGAGCCAAGCTATCAACAAATGTTCACTCACAAGAGACAATCATTGGACTAAGCAACTCATTACAGACTTTGAAGACAGCTGGCTGTAAATGTATGATGATTTCGATTCTATAGTTCTCATACCAGCAATATTTTTCTGGTTGAAATAGAGAGGAAAGATCCCTAAATCAAACCTTCAAAGATTACAGAGGATCATTTTTCAAAGTCAATGAAGTTTGACCCACCAAGATGCTAGCTAGCGCACAACAAATGATTTCATGCTCCTGTATACTCATCTTTACTCCTTGTATTTAGTGAGGGATGTTAGCTGGAAGGCAAATAACTGTACTTTAAGTTTTGATCACAGTATGTGTTGAATCCATTATGCTTTACCGGGACATAATAGAAAGCAGAACAAAAAAATATTCTTATGAATGGCATAGTCACAAATACACATCTATTAAGTAAAAGGGACCTGTGAAAAATTGTATTCCAAGCCTTTTTATGGCATCGGCATAAAGCATTATATAAAATAGTATTACTGTTATAGCGCGTGGAAGATGATTTTAATGCAAAGTGGTAGAAGGTATGATGAAGGCATGTTGGTTAATTGGTTAATAGAGTTTAATTGTTAAATAAGGATATAATGGATATGTCTTTTTTCAAAGCAGAAGTTATCTATCAGAATGACATGTTGAAATAAAAAAGCTTAGAGACATAAGCATAATTGGTGCAAACATTTGTTTAAATATAAACGCAAAATTCATCCACTGAGCTAAAGCATTATCCATGTATCTCAGAATATGCTAACCTCTGCCTGTCTGGCCCTGTATGAGCGCTGCCGGCACTGGGGAGCTACGGTTCATTGAGGGAATCATGAATGCCAACATGCACTGTGACATACTGAAGCAGAGCATGATCTCCTTCCTTCAGAGACTGGGCCACAGGGCAGTATTCCAACATGATAAGGACCCCATACACACCAAGATGACCACTGCCTTGCTAAAGAAGCTGAGGGTAAAGGTGATGGACTGACCAAGCATGTCTCCAGACCTAAACCCTATTGAGCATTTGTGGGGCATCCTCAAATGGAAGGTGGGGGAGTGTGATGTCTCTAACATCCACCAGCTCCGTGATGTGGTCATGGAGGAGTGGAAGAGGACTCCAGTGGCAACCTGTGAACCTCTGGTGAACACCATGCCCAAGAGGGTTAAGGCAGTGCTGGAAAATAATGGTAGCCACACAAAATATTGACAATTTGGGTCCAATTTGGACATTTCCACTTAGGGGTGTACTTACTTTTGTTGCCAAGGTTTAGACATTAATGGCTTTGTGTTGAGTTATACACAGGCTGCACACTCACTACTTTACATTGTAGCAGAGCGTCATTTCTTCAGTGTTGTCACATGAAAAGATATAATAAAATATTTACAAAAATGTGAGGGGTGTACTCACTTTTGTGAGATACTGTATACCTGACTATAATCACTATTGGATTTTCATTGATAATACATTTATTTGATTGTTGGAATTCACCGATAAAAACAAATTCTAATTCCTCAAGGCCCCAAGTTCTAGGTGGCTAAACTGCTCTTCACACTCGCTGTAAGCAGTGACATATTTAGCCAATTCGTAACCATGGCAATCCATGGACAAGCGGAACGTAAGAGTGGAAATTTCTGCACTGGCGGAGGTCGTCCCCCTTCCCATGGAAACATCACTTCCCATCACAGAGGTAAGTGTGTGTTTAGTAGAGCATGACTAGCCTTCATCTTATAGTTATGTCAGTACTTAGAAACATTTTAACCTTCTCAAGTTATGTTTACATGATCTCTAGCTTCGTAATAAATATAGTAGCTAAACAATTGTGAATGTGATTGTTCATAGATGTTCTGCAGTTTTTGGTAGTGACCATAGAATTTTGAGGATTTAATGAAAAGAAAATACGCTACTGTTCAAAAAAATGACAGTTTTCTTTTTTCCCTTTTCTTATACCTGCACCGTTCCTTTACGTCACGTTACTAATCAAAGCCAATTCGGAATTGGATCTACTGGCCGATAGTAATTAAACTACACAGAAGCCAGCTGTGGGACATGGAAAAAATCATATAACTATGAAGAGGAACAAATGGATTATCTATTGTTTTCAGTGCATTCAGAGAATCCATTATGTGTGGATGTGCTATTGCACGGCTTAAAAACCTCATTTTAAAAATCTTTAAGCAAATCAACAATGTTCAATAATCGGAACAAGAATGACTAATGCTCAGTTATTATACATTGTTGATGTAAATAAATCACTCACTTGCCGTAACTCCCTACATGCTACGTTGAAGGTATCTACAAAAAACACATTCATTGTCTTACGCTTCTCCGAGGGATGGAATTGAGCAGCCATGTTTTACATCAAAATGGTGTTCCCTGTATGGCCTGTCCCATGATCTTTTTAGGGAGTTTTTTTCTTTTTTAAAAGGACTAGATAGTGCCAACTAGTATTTAGTTTTGGGCCAATGCACTACTGAGCAACTTGGCAATTACAGATGTTAGACCTCCTCCAAATGGAACTGGCAAATTACTGTTACTAAATTTGATTTACGGATACAACTGGCAGAACTATTATGACATTTTATTGTTACAACCACTGTAATAAAAAAGCTAAAGCAACAACGCTGCAAATATTTATAGATATGTCGGACAATTTATTTAAGTTTAATCTCACATAAATTTAAATAAAACACATTAATAAATAAGTAATGTGGATATTGGATACAGGAATATGTGTGTGAATTAATTTAAAAAATGGTCAGATACAGTATATATATATATATACCGTATTTGCTCGAATATAGGCCGCACCCGATTATAGGTCGCACCCTTAAAGTGCTATTTTAAAGAAAAAAAATACACATTAGTGAAATGGTAAAACAGTATTTTGTCTAATGAACAGGCATACATGTATTTTAACATTTTTGGTATCTATCAGTTTGTCAGCATATGTTATATACAGACAGAAAGCCAACAGCCATTTTAAGCCCCCCCTTAATTTATAATGCACCGTACTTACAGATATGCCCCTCTGCCCCTGATATGCTTTATAACCCCAGATATGCCACTCTGACCCCCCCAGATATGCTTTATGCCTGCTAGAAATGCCCAAGTACCCCTTAAAAATGCCCACTATCCCCCCAGATATGCTTTATGGCCATTAGAAATGCCCACCTGCCCCCCTAGATATGCTTATGCCCCCTAGAAGTGCCACTCTGCCCCCCTGATTTCCCCCTCTGCTTCCTAGAAGTGCCACCCGCCCCGCTATAGTGGCTTATGTGCAGACATATTTTGACCAGCTACCTCTAAGCCTAGGACCGCAGGTCAAGGGGATCAGCAGACTCTCTGCTGAAATACCAGTAACAGCTCACTATTTTAGGCACTATCGAGTGCCCGTTTGTGTAACTGTTCAACTAGCTGGTTACAAAGGAGATCTCGGATCTCCCCAACCAGCCCATTTACACTTTGGAAGACTATGCCGAGTTGGTACAGCCTCCATAGAATGCATTAAAAGGTGCTGCTCACTTTCAACTGAAGGAGTGTGATGATCTGACATCATATGTGCAATGTGGGTGCCAGCTGCAGAAGGGGCATTGTGGGGAGCTACCCAGCGTCAGTCCTAGGGAGGCATCAAAGGTAAATACACCACTGTTATGTTATGGCCTGCTCTTTTTGACCTGTGTTAAAGACAGCGATGATGTAAAATCTCTGATGAACTTCACAAATAAATTTATTTTCCAATGTAGCCTGTCATAAATAGCTATTAAAATATAATAGAAAAAAACAAACATGTTGGTGACCGCTTTCCCAGAATAAATGAAATAATTTACACACATTTTTCTGCTGATTATACCATTCCACTGATTGTCATGGCAACAAGGCAAAGTATACATTTTTTCATGTTTTATTCTTTTGTAATAACTGTAAGCTTTTAGAGATTTCTTTAATTCCATTTTAATATTTATAATCCCTTGCAGCAGCAGAATGCGTAAATATATTTTTACTGTTTTTCCAAAAACTTTACCAGAAGGTATATCACAAAACACAACAAATATTTTGTCAATAACGAAGGACAAATACACTTTTGTACAGACAAAGTGTACTGCAATGGCAAGGAATATTGTAGGACATTGTTGAATTGATTTTCGCCATATCAAATAATTTGAGTAAAAATAGAATGGATATTTTTTTTTTCGCTTGGAAATATATTGTTCCGCCAAAGGTCCATTTTGAGAGGTCATATTATTTCTTTGACAGATGCACCCTTCTGTTAAACAATGTGTCTAAAAGGGGCTTAATTGAATAAGGTCAGGATAGGTGACTTCTGTACATCAAAAATCCAGATATTAATCACAATATAAGATAAATTAAAACCTTATTATAATCTTTCAAGGTCATTTAATATCTATCCCACAGAATCCCATGAGGCAGATAAAAGAGACATGATTTCCCTCCCTTGTCTCTGATATGGAAATTTGGTACATACCACAGAGATAAAAGACCCCTGCCTTTCCAAACATTTCATCTAAATATTACTTCGACCTGTGCGCAATATTCATATCATGGCAGACATGTCAGTATGTCCTCTCTACATATAAAACAAGCGGCCTTTCATTTTTCTGACAGTCTAGTGGCTTCTTCAGAACTCGGGTTGAATAAATAGCCATTGATGTCAATGACTTTCAAATATATTCCCCTCACAAGAAACTTTTTCTTTGCTTCACACAACTGTGAAAACTTAATCGGAAGACCTATAACATCAATGCTATGTAATACAGAATTACTCACACCATGGAGAAAAATAAGGAAGTTATTTCCCTTTACATCATGTGACATTTTCATGTATGTACTCTACAAATTGAGTTTTTTTAAATGAATGTGCCATTTTGTTTTCCAATAAAGCATTAATATTTTATGACATCACTATTATTCTACTTAATTGTTTTAGATCTCACTCCCTCACTCTTCCCAATCTCCTGACACATAGTATTTTGCAAGTGAGGTCGCTGTAAGTAAAAGCTCCTCGGATAAATAATTTGTTCCTATAAATGCATCTGCAGGGCAGAAGATGGCATTTTTCTGCGATTTTTAGAATACGGTATATAACTTTATTCCCCTCATGCAACTTCCAAACTTCTCCGCATGCTCACCGGAATCCGTAACTTCTTTACTACTTCTGAAAGTATTGTCATTGGGTTCATTCTGGAATCAGAGACTGTCAACATTAATGACCATAACAGAATAACCAAATTTAAAAGAATTCTAAAAGTCTAGAATAATTCAGAATAATAATAATACTGCCATCACCAGCATTATCAGGCATATTAATTTCCTACAGAGACAGAGCAGATCATCATATGAAGAATGAAACCCCTGCGTCCCCTTTTCCTCCCGTGATTTTCTCTTTTCTAGGAGCTCAAAATGTTTGCTGGATATTAATGTATCACAGTGTTCTAAAGTCGTAAATGTCACAGTACTGTGTAGAGAAACATAATGAAATTGGTCTATAAATTAAACTGAATAAACACCTAATAAATCTTAAAAAACATAATGCTATCTAAAATGGATGGTTTCCATCATTAAAAAAAAAAGCATTTACGAAAACAAACCTAAACAATAATCTTAGAAGTTATAAATCAGTCTGTTTTTATATTCAAACAGATAAGATGTGAGAAAGGAACCTATGTGATGATGTGTACAAAAAAGAGTGATAAAATGCATTCCATTACACAGATTAACCCCTTCTGGATCTTTTTTTTTTTTACCATGTTTGCACTAAATAACCAGAGCAGTCTTTGTGTTTTTGCTATGTCTTTACTCAACTGTGATTGCCCACTAACACATTTAGTGCACCCACATAAGATATGGAGCGATCAGGCAGCAGGGGAAGGTTTGGCACACTTGTGTGGGGACCAAAGCAACAAACATCCCCCTTCCCTGAAACCGCCTGTGGCAGCTGAGAATCCAATCGTCGTTTTACCTGTAGGGTCAGCTTAACTACAGTATTTTATATTGTAGGATGATCATGTTACATATTTTTCCATTTAGTAAGTAATATATATTCTGATGTACATATAAACACACAAAATATCTATTCACAGCTGAAAAAATCCTACGGAATATTTAGATTTAAAGCACCTGCTGTGTTGTTGCCCTTAATCTTTTATTTCCTCACAGTTCGTAAATGTATTCTTTGCTTTAGATATATATACAGAAGCATAAAAATCCCATCATCGAAAATGTTTACCATTTATATAACAATTCTTTGACAATATATGACAATTATATAGGAGATAGGAAAACATAAGTTGTTACAACATTTAGTAGAACAAACTACATGCTGGTCTGTTAGCTACTAATACTATGACCATAAAGCTTTTCTTATAAAGGGTAACAAACATTTGCCTCCCACCAGGAAACCCCTTTCTTGAACCAAGGTAGGCAAAGAGGATGAGATAAGGAGGCATTGAGTTGGCAGAGGGGAAAAGTGGGGAGGATACTTTGTCCCTTCCCCCAGAAAAAAATCCTACGGATACTCATGGTTCTGTTATAGTTGGTCTCCACCATTTGCTTGGATTTAGATCATTTCCCCATAAACAAGTTAAGTAACGGACCTAAAATGTGCATAATGCAAATATGTATGTATGTAGACATCATATTTCATGGCATTGTATTCCATTGACGTTGAAACCAATGGTTTTGGGGTCAGAGTAATCAATTTGTATGGTATTTACTCTTTAACCAGAGAACTGAATAACATTTTTCTTTGCTTAGAATTATAAATGCAATTGTTTTTGAAATTAGTACATGTTCTAAAGGTCACTTAATATGTAACAGACTCTCGGAGTTTGTTGTTAGGTTTTTGTCAAATCCATTTTAACACTGTTCTCGCATACAGCTTCGTAACTTCAGAATTATAAACATTTGCGTGGCATATTTCCATGGTGCGACACAAAATATTTATGTATATACATCTGCTGTCTCCAATTACAGCCTCCTTTGTGTCCATCTTTATATCTAGCTTCAAATGCATCTCTAAAGTCTGTTGAGCTGCATCTCGTCCATATGAAAATGATTTCTTAATTACATTTGAATATTAACATGAAGCCCATCGACGTGCTAAATGAAGCACATGCTTTGCATGTTGAATGAGAGCACAAGAGGATATGAATAAAGTGCCCTGATTACAAAAAAAAAAAGGAAAGAAAAGCAGCAGCTTGGAAATTATTAAATTCAACTCTTTTCATTGTCTCCATTGTCTCTATGTATCTTCTGAAATGGTAAATACTCAGGAGCTAAGTTTTGAAGGTATACAAATAGAAAATCAAAGTAGATGAGATAAAATAGGATTTATTTTCCAGAAGTAGTGCAGTAATGAGCAGATTAACATGTACTTGCACTGTCTGAATCTGCATTGAAAATGTAAAAACAAAACAAAAATCTTTGTTTGTGAACCTTTTCCAACATCCCTTTTACAATACACCTTTGATGGTTATAGTATTCTAAGTGCACCTGCTTTACAAAAGACCAAGATAGGGGTACCAAGGGTTAATAATATTTTACAAATTGTGAAGGTTTGTTTAATTTCTCTCTATAGTCTAATACATAGACATACGCTAACATTCACATATATGCTATCTTAAAATCCTTTCATTAAAACTTTACTAATTCACATTTTATTGACAATAAATGGTAATATTTAGATTTGTACCTTCTTATTCATAATAATTTTAATAAAATTTGCCAATATTGTTAATTCTTATTAATGTCCGAATGCACCTCCAATCGTACACCAACCGCTTCTGTGTCCTTATCTCCTGTTCCGCAGCTCCGCTTCTTCTCGTCTTCTTTTTCTTCGTCCCCTTCTCTCCGGTCAGCTCCTTTATCTAGGTATTTCTGCAATGGGCGGAGCTTTCACGCACACCCTTTCCTTCAATTGGAGGAATGGGAGAGAGGTTATCTCTGCGATGTGCAATGGGGTTCAGCCCTTTTGCGGAAGAACTCCAAGAGGCCAGAATATTACAAACATTATTCAATGAAAAAGAGAAGAGTTTCTGCACTGAATGCCACCATGTGAACCTTTATTTTTAAGGGGGTAAAATCCGATGTATATGAACATTACTGAGAACGCATGAATTTCGTGTAAATTGGTTAATACTCAGATCACAGTCTTTTCTCAATGGCATATCCCAGTCAACACATCCTGCCGTAAACAGGTTCAGAATATCATGACATCATCATGTCCAAAATGTATTGGTACGCTTCCAGTTTGGGGACGGCCCTTTTTTATTCCATCGTGACTGCGCCCCATTGCACAAAGTAAGGTCTATAAAGACATGGTTGGATGAGTTTGGTGTGGAAGAACTTGACCGGACCACACAGAGTCCTGACCTCAACCCCATTGAACAACTTTGGGATGAACTGGAACAGAGATACCATGTGGAGTATTTGAAAACATGATATGGAGGAAGGTATGGTTACATAATATATGATAGATATATTCCCATACCTACATACACACTTGATTCAGGTACTATTTCATTTAAGTTTTCCACCTGCAATGTAATCAGGGGAGAAGGTAACTGAAATTACCTTTCAGGTGGAAAACTTAAAATGCAATAATCTGACTTTTACAACATATGCTGCTGCCATCATGAGCTCAGTTGTAAAATTGGTACATTTGGCAATAATTATGTTTTAACCTTAAACTTTGATATTAAACATGTAAAAAATAATTTATAAAATGCAATTTTAAAAATACCTGATTTTTTTCTGACATCTTGCATGAAAAGGGTAGACCCAAAAGTAATGCAATGCCTTGATCCAATTGAATAGACCCAACGACTAAAGCTCTTTGCAGTCTGTACTGCAATTCCTCACCTATATCTTTGATAGCACCTGCTAAAACCTCATTTGCTTTAGAATCGCTATGTTTTATAATGTAGTTTCTGTGCTTAGAAAAGATGAGAATGCAAGGATTAAGCATGTTGAAAGTGGTCACATTGGGTAGCCTCAGATAAGGGAAATTGCCAGGGCAAGAAGATAACCGAGTCACGCAAGAAATATATTCAGCCTATGTTTTTTTTTTATTCAAGTTGGGGATGAGGGTTAAGAAGGTGGCTATGAAGATGAATGTGCTTTACAACATCTCTGAATCCATACTATTGTTATCATACAACCATTTTTGACAGAAATAAAGGTTTTTTCTTCCTTTTTCGAAAAATAACCAAGGATATTATGGCCAAAGTTCATCTGGAGCTGTTGGTTTCCCATAACTGAACTGGCACAGGCCCACTTAACAGTTCCAACTAACAATAAACACAATGACTTCAGGCCCAATTCTATTACTTGCAATCTGTTATGCAGCATGCTAAATAGAATATCTCATTCTCTTGTTTTTGAACAATTAAAAATATAATACATGGAATAAACACAATATTATATCACATATTTGTAATTCAAAGAACCTTTAACAAGTAAATATACCCAATTACAAATCTACACCCAAAAGCTACTTACACAATACTAACAACTATTGCAAACCAGCAGGCAGGATTCAGTGGCAAACAGAACAGGGATAGACGACAGGCATATGAAAATGTCCTTTTAAAATTCCACTTTTTACTGAAATTTCTGATTTCAGGTTCAGCACACCTTCAACTGTGGTAAGGGAGCTTGTTTGTGTTGTGAAGGAGCAGGGTTGATATGTTCGGTATAGTCTATAAAAGTAGCTTGGGGTCAGATGTAATATGGGCTCCTTCGGCCATTCCAAAGCTTTTTCAACTTATACTTAACTAGTACAGAATACCTTGAGATATAGACTTGGGCTATATATTGGCTATATATATTTTTTGTTTGTTTGTTTTTTAGAAGGGGTTAATACGGGGTTAACACGGTACGCAGCAGCTTTAGCTCCAGGATTTTCAACGTCCATATGAGCAACTCTTTTGATCGCCGGCAGGGGCCTCCTCTGCCATCAACCAATGAAAGAGCTCCCTTGCTGGGGACCAATAGAGTCGCTTGAACGTACTTCTCAAATCCTGGCGTCGAAACTCTGCCTAGGGAGACTAATGGTCTCCTCGATCTAGGAGTTAAAAGGTCCATACGAGGAGTTGGTGCAAACGACTCTATTGATCATCTACAGGGGTCTCCTTTGGCATCAACCAATAAAGGGCAGCTACCCTTCATTGGTTGATGCCAGAGGAGCTTCTTGTCGTACGCACCAACTCCTGACCCCGAAACTCGGCCTGGGGAGCGACTCCATTGGTCGCCGGCAGGGGCCTCCTCTAACATCAAAGCAGTAGCTCAGTATACAAGGACAGGAACACAATGCTCTAGCACTGAGGCTAGGATGATACCTGGTTTATATTGAGCCTTAATTGACCGAAAGATAGCAGCTGTGTCAAGAGCATGCAGGAACAACATGGGCTAAGGAGAGGCAGAATGAAACAGCAACCCAAGATCCCCCTGGTGGAGTAGTGAATAAGTGGTTGACCTAGAATCCATGGTGTTGCAGGTTCTAATCCCTGCAGTTCCTGACAGATAGTCTTTAGATGGACATTAGTGTTCTGGTGCTACTGTAGCGTTTTCACCTACTACAACCCCCTTCAGTCGGGGACTCTCTCCCTTTAGTGAATAAACTCATTTTAATCTGCTGTAAAATAAACAGATAAATGAATAGTAACATTTATCAATCTACCGATATTTTCTATGATTTTTTTTTAACTAGTTATGTATGTAGATTATCATCTGGTTTACATATTTTCTTATTAAAATAATTAAAACTGAGCTGCATGACATGGTGACTACTAATTTCAGAATAATTACCTTGTATTTTCAACCTTTACACAAGCTTCTAATTATAAAATAATTCAATAATAACGATGAACCTCATCAGTTAGAGACTTGATGAATAAAAGAGTAATTTTAATAACAATTAAACAAGACATAATATGACCTGTTACCGAAACTGCTAAGGGATTTAGGTGCATGTTTAATTAAAGCAATACCGTAATTAAAAGACTTTCATTCCATTGGATTGGCAGAACAAGTAAACGGTACAGTTTCTATACAGGAGAAAATATACAATTCCATTCAGCCAAATAATAAGTGAAGACCCTGTATCAACACGTAAGGGTCTTTTCTGCTATGCCTTTGCACTACAATTGGTATAGGCAACATCTGACTGTGGCAGTTACAGTGCAGTAAGAAGGTATTTGCCCCTTCCCAATTTCTGTTTAAATGTATAGAATTAACCCTTATCACACATGTGAAAAGTAATTGCCCACCAAAACCTTGGTTGTGCCTCCTTTGGCAGCAACAACTGCAATCAAATAGTAGCCCACTATTCTTGGCTGAATTGGTTTAACCCCCCCCCCCGAAAAGGTCATACCACAGCATCTCAATCTGATTCAAATCGGGACTTTGATTAGGCCTTCATTTTGTTTCTTTTGAGCCATCAAAATAGCCATCAATAGCTTACAAACAGATTTTGTTAGCTACACCTTGCTAGTACCGGAGGAGGCCATTAGCGTACAGTGAACTCATTGTCATGTTCAAGAAACCAGAGACTGGATAATTTTTTTTATTTTTTTTTTACCATTCTCTGGAAACCCTAGTAGATAAGCAGCTTCTCAAATAGTCAGGCCGTCTGGTATCAACAACCACGCCACGTTCAAAGTCACTTAAATCCTCTTTCTTCCCCATTCTGAGGCTGGGTTTAAACTTCAGCAAGTTGCTTTGACCAGGTCTATATGTCTATATGAATTAAGTTGCTGCCATATGATTGGCCGATTAGCTTTTTGCAATTAAACAGGGGTACCTAATAAAGTGGCCAGTGAGTGTATATTTGTTTATTGTTGTATATGGATCCTGGGTTTTGATAATGAAGGTGCAAAGTTTTAATCGTTTTTGCACATTGACGTAATAAGGGCACAACCTTGTTTATGTTTACTCCCTCAATCAATGTCACAGCTTGCTGGCTTGGTCAACAAGCCCATGATATCCAATTTACCCAAAAAGTGTGAAGTGTTTGCCAGGACACCTTCTACAAGCGTTACAGGTGGATTATTATGCATGCGCACATATATTCCCCTGTATTACGCACATACATGCATCTTGTAAAGAGAGTTGGAGGAACACGGAAATCACTTCTGCATACTGTTTTTATTTATGAAAATTCTGAGAATTTTTAACCCCTTGATGACAAAGCCCGTATATGTATTGTTTTCAATGTATTGTTTTCAATGGGTTTAGGGACCCATTGTCCTTAAGGGATTAAAATTGTTAAAACATTTTTATACTCTTATTTTATAATGCAAAAAGTTTTGTCAAACTCTAATTGTTTTAAAACTAAAAGAGCGTTAACTGAATTTAAGGTGGGATATACACTGTTAAACAATACAATAATTGACTTTTTATTATATTAAAAAGCTTACAGTCAGTGCTTTACAATCTTTGAAATCTGAAATGAAGCACTTGGGTTTTTATTTATGTGTTCATCTTCACTTATGTGATAAGAAAACTATAACATTCCTATTTCATTTGATAATAGGTCCACCATGATTTGTGTTCAGCATCATGAACCAAGTAATTCAAGATTAAAGATAAGCAAGCAAAAGTCTTTTCAAACGTTTCCGGGACAAAGTCATCTGGCCATAATATCCTACTGTACCACCTTGTGTTATGCAATTAGACATCGGGGGCTCTTGATGCTAGGACATCTGATGAACATGAAAAAAGAACATGAAAGTATTTGTAGGTCTGTCCATGTAATGATATAAATAAATATCCATAGAGCAAACACTCAAATTTTGATGAAAGATAGTTATTAGTTATAGCTTGTTGGTCCAGAGAGATTTGACATATTGGAACCAAGAAGGAATTGTTCCCCTTTGTTGGGGCATAACTGAAAATCGCTTCAATTTGGATCATTTGTCATCTTTTGGATCAAAAGGAAGGTTAAACTTGATGGATTTTTTTTCAACCTAAATTACCATGTTACGTTGATCAAAAAGCATCATCAAATGTGGATATTGCACCAATATATTGATAGCGTACCATTTATTTAGGGGGCAACATTTAGTGTTTTAGTTTTTACTAATATATGGCTGATTGTTCCATATCATAACTTTATGGAGCATCAGTGTTCATGGCTTGGATGGACTTTGGATAATGCATAATGAGTGCCAACGAAAATTGACTGGTTGGGGAATGTGACCTAGCAGATATGGTGTACAGTTCTGTAAAATAGTATTTGCCCCTTTCCAATTTCTTCTATTTCCGCATATTTGTCACACGTAAATGTTTCAGATCGATTTAGGAGTGCTTGCACAATGGGGGGGTAAAAAGACACAATACTGTAGACTGTACATGTTATTTAAGAGCATAAATCGGTATATTTTAGGCGCTCACAAGATGATACACAAAATCAGACTCTTCTCATAGTTCAAATCTTTTCACGATCTCTAAAAACAGAGAGACGAGACCCAATGGTAGAGTACCCTCACAGCCAAAATAAAAGAATAAATTCCACAACACTTACAGAAGTATATTCCACAAATGATGAAACGTGCGTAGGGTATAGATGGTGCTTAAAGGTTTAAGTATATTCTGGAATCTTCCTAAAGTGCTTCTCATAAAGTGCTTCTCATAAAGTGCTTGGAAACATGCTTGAATAAAGTGCTGCAGCTTTTTGACAATAGGTATAGATCTAGCTGCCCCCCCCTTGGAGAGGGGGAAACGTAGCACAATCAAAAGAAGAAATAGAGGATTTTTTAATTGAAGACTTAACACAGAAATGGATGTCTTAGCATTTATGGATTAGACCTATAACTCCTTTGAAGATTACATATACACCTATATATAACCAAGTACATCAGGGACTAAAAAGTATCACAAAATAGGTTGCATATAATACAAAGGGAAAAAAAATGCTGTTGAGAAGTTACTAGGTTATTATCGATACGTAGATGACATCCTATTAGTGCCAAAGACACATTGAAAAACGTCCCCAATACATGGGGTTCTTCAATTAAAAGTATTTAATAAATATAAATATTTTGGATCTTTAAATTTTCATTAAAAACAACACAGGGAAGACAAAAACATACTTCAGACCTGTAGATGTAAAAGGCTATATTTCCCTTTAAAGGATGCCGTTTTTCCCCCATGGATCCACAATATGCAGCGGAGCCAGTTTCACAGATTACAGCACAAATGTATGGATGTAGACACGTACGATACAGAAGCCACTGTGTTAAACCAAAGGTTTGTATAAAAGGATTATCCACTTAATTGAAGTAGAGTGGAGCATAGCCAAAGACAACACAGTCTCAAGAACTTAATGTCCCAGCAATATTTAACAGCCAACATCAAGAAAACATCTTCACCAAATATTAGAATATTTTACTGAAGGATCCACTGAGATCCAACTTATCGGACACACCTAGACTAGTTTTAAAAGGAACCCTCAATTTGACATACAACTCTAGTAATGTTATTTACCTACAGCAATGCACCTGCAGTATCCAATATGTAGAATGCGAATTAAAAGTCCTTATATATGAATATATAGCCAACATTCGTAGAAGTTTAAGAAAACATGTCCTTAAACATCAGAAGGACCCTAACCAATCATAACCTAAATTCTTTGGTTATTTTTAGATTTATATATTTGATTTATTTAGAAACATGTATACTTTTACTTTATATTTCTAGTAAACCCCCCCCCACAAATTATATAAATATAAAACTACTCATCAGCTGGCTCAATGTCACCCCTTTAAGTAGTATAAACTTTTTCTTGTTTTTATGTCGATACAGAAAAATTGTGTAAAAAAGAAAAAAAAAAAAAAGACTATATAGCCAATGTCAAAAGTGTCACTGGAGTTAAGCCGTCTTGAGTTAAATAAACAGCGCTATCTTGGCTTCAATCCCAAATTCATACATAATGTTGCTTAAATCTCTGGCTTCATTACAATAGAATGTAAATGTAAAGAGATTAATGCAATATCATCCCTATTTGCGTCATCCCCGGTATTGTCCTTTTGTCTTTTAACACTGCAAAATGTCTGTGACAACTGATGGGGATTCACACGCTCTAGTCTCACATTTTCTTGGTACCCCCCCGGAAGTGGAGATATGTCCACAATTTTGTATCTTTCACAGGAATAGATACCATTTATAACCTCTCTTTTCACACATTCTTGAATGCACATTGAGCCTACCCACATGGCGTGTTGTTAGAAACATTGTTGTCTTTCACACATAGGAAACTGTTTCTAATTTTGTGCGTCTCCCAGGGGTTTCTATTTCGCAACTATTGGTTTTATTTATTTTATTATTCACCTGTGTCCATAGGTGTAACTTATCCTGCAAATTATATTTTTATATTCATACAATTTGTATTAATTGGGCAAATATTGTTAAGTGCCAAAACCTACAGTTTCTTATCAATGAATTAAGCACTCACACCAGCTTTGTATTATTTAAGTATAATTTCTACAAAACATGAACTATGAGCAGCCTAATGCTGCTAAGTGAAAAGGGTCAGCTACTGCTTAACTATGTTTATGTACAAATAAAATGATCCTACTTGATTATAAAGTCAGTTGCAGAAAACTATTCTGAGCACTGACAGGCTGACCCCCCACCCCTTCAACCTCTGCAGCAATGCTGGAAGCACTCACATGGCTATTTCCCAAAGACAACCTCTGGATATGACGCTGAGCATGTGCATTCAACTTCTTTGGTTGACCATGGAAAGGCCTGTTCTGAGTGGAACCTGTCCTGTGAAACCGCTATATGGTCTTGCCCACCATGGTGCTGCTCAACTTGCCAAGACTCAAGGGTCTTGGCAATCTTCCTATAGCCTAGACCATCTGTATGTAGAGCAACAATTCTTTTTTTTTCTGATCCTCAGAGAGTTCTTTGCCATGAGGTGCCACGTTGAACAATAACATCAAATTTAACATACCTGCCCCCCATTCACACCTGAGACCTTGTAACACTAACAAGTCACATGACACTGGGGAGGGAAATGGCTAATTGGGCCCAATATGGACATTTTCACTTAGGGGTATACTCACTTTTGTTGCCAAGGTTTAGAAATTAATGGCTGTGTGTTGAACTGTTGTGAGGGGACAGCACATTTACCCTGTTATGCAGACTGTACACTCACTACTTCACATTGTAGCAGAGCGTCATTTCTTCAGTGTTATCACATGAAAAGATATAATAAAATATTTACAAAAATGTGAGGGGTGTACTCACTTTTGTGAGATACTGTAAGTGCTGTCTTCCTTGTCCTTTTCACGCTGCATGCTTGTTGTAGTATCATAAGAGGCACAGGAACACTGACTGAGCACAGCCCATGGAGAAGTATAAATAAGAGATTTGTGGAACCGAGTCACTGGGATTCAACTGCAACACTCACAGTACCTACAATGTAGGATGCATAGTTCCACCTGCCACCTTCACCACTCTGAGACTGGGGTATGCCAACATGGACCTTCGACTGTTACGGCATCTCAACTTCCTAAAAACAAAAGCAAAGCAACTTTCCTGTGTCCATTAGCCATAGGAAGTTTGCATGTCAATATCTACCGTCTTCCTATAAACAGCCATAAATAACATAAATAAGTAGCTTACCGCGATATTGTGCCTACTCGGAACGTCATGACGTGAGACGCTAGGTGGGTGGAGCGTCCGGAGTTTCGCGGGCAAACGATGCAGGAAGCTTTTGTCTGAAGATCCGCCGCTAAGAAAGGGGTAATTCCCGGGGAGGCAATTCCGCACCGAGCTGTCAGAACCGACGTTTAATTGCCGCTGAACCGTGGCCGAAACCGTCACCGAACCGTGGTTGAATTCTTCGCTGAACTGAGTCCGCCGCTGAATTGCTGCTGCGGACCACCGCTGAATCGGCACTGCACCGGGGACTGGCTGGGCTCCTGAGAGGAGTTGAGGTGAGGAGGAGAGACAGCGGAGGCGTCTGGAGATCTGAAGCCCGCTTCATATTTGACTCCGACACGATACGGCCAGGCATGCAGGGCGCGGTGGTGAGCACTTTCGCTTTGGAAATCTAATGCGTAATATTTGATCTACCTCAAATAAGAGGAAACGCATAATTATAAACTTCCTTTCTAAGCTACAAATTGGTGCAAATCTCGTGGGTGAGAGTGTACTTGACTTTGAAAATTGATGTACAATATTTGACCTATCTTCAATTAACTAGAGAAATATGTATATTACAAACTCTTTATGCTGAAATTGGAATTTTGAGAATATTGGTGAACATATCGGACTTTGAAAATTGCTTACTTCGATCCATTACAAATAAAAGGAATGTTCTATATAATAACCTCTCTATAAAACCTTTAAGCCTAAATTTGCGGAAGGAAAGAGGAAGGAGAAAAGGAATTAAAAGGAATTAAAAGTGGTCTTTACTAAGGACATAACAAGAGCCCTATAATATCTCAACTGAAAGAAATCAGTATATGTAACTTGGGCCAGACATAAGTAGCTCATGATATTCTGAGGAAAAAGAAAAAAAAAGGAAAAAAAAAAAAGAAAAGAAAAAGGGAAAAGAAAAAAAAAAAAAAAAAAAAAAAAAGGATTAAATATCCGTGAGTTCTGCTGTGACTTATTTTGTACTCCGCTCCCTAACTATTATATAATACTCACGCATAATATATTATTAGACTTATCCTCAACTGGAGGTATCTTAATATAGAATATAAAAGGTATACTAACGAGAAGTAAGAGAGAGAAGTGAAAATGTCACAAAGGAAAACCGCTGAAGAGAGAAAGAAAGAAAAAAAGATTGACCAAGAAAGTAAGCGAGAAAAAAAATTGGTTACACTTTTCTCTCCGGTCCCACAAAAAAAGAAAATAGGGGATCAAACATTAGAGGAGTTGGAACAAAGTTCTATAATATCAAGTGGGGATGCGTTAGAAGAAATGCATATTAAAGAGGATATCCCAAATATCATCTCCAAACAAGAGGGAATACTTACCCAAGAATATTTACAATCCTGTATTCAAGAGTGTGCGAATCACCAATTGCAACAAATAAAGCAAGAGTTAAAAAACTACTTCTCCGATATAAAAATAGATATAGCAAATATTGCAGAACGCCTCAAAACGGTAGAAAATAAAAATGAAGAATTGAAGTTTGAGCAAGATCAAATTAAAGATAATTTACAAACAATAGAAGATAAAATATTATTATTGGAAGATAAACTGGAAGAAGCAGAAAATAAATCTCGGCGTAAAAATTTAAGAATTCGTGGGTTATCAGAAAAAATTTCTACAAAAGATCTTACATCAACATGTTTATTATTATTTCAAGACATGGGCCTGAAAGAATCATTAAAGGACCCTACGATAGAAACTGCATATAGGATACCTAAACCCAAATCTATGACTTCGGAAGGGCCAAGAGATGTGATTGTCAAGTTTATTACTCTTCAAGCGCGACAAATGATCTACTTGGCCTCAAGGAGATACAACTCAGAAGACGATAGATTTAAAAATCTGATTTTCTTCCAAGATTTATCGCGAAGAACTCGTCACCAAAGAGCTTTATATAAAGATATAACTAAGTCCTTAAGAGAAAATAATGTACGATATACGTGGGGATTTCCCACTAAGCTAAAAATAGTTAAGGATGGACAAATATTTGTGATGGATTCACCTAGAAAGGCACAAGAATGGTGGAGAACCAAAATGTCTAATGAAGCGGTATAATTGGTGTGGTTTTAAATATGTAGCTATTATAATTACCTAAAGGTTATATATGTATTAACAAGTTCAAGGTAACCACACTACACAAAATACACTCATACTATACGGTATTAAGCTGTTATTATTTTACAGTTTTTTTTTTTTTTTTTTTTTTTTTTTTTTTCCTCCTTCACATATTTCACTATAACACAGTATGGTATGCAGAGTTGCACATTACTTATATATTCATTTTATGGCCCACTATGCCCCAATATTATTACTACACACATTTATACACATTATACACATATATATTTTTCCTATATATAATCTCACATTGTAACATTCACTATATTATTATACACTCCACACTATCTTTTTTTTTTTTTTTTTCTTTCTTTCCTTAGTAGTATTTAATTCGACACACTATTTTCACAACACAAGGTCACTTATGAATTTTCAAATATATGGCCAAAATTCTTTTTTTTTTTTAGGGCCTGTTCACTTTATTATATTACTTTTGTTCTTCACACTTTTTATTTTATACACGATATTATTATACCATTTCACAATTTTTTTTTTTTTTTTTTTTATTTTTTTTATTTATTTTTTTTTTGTTTTTGTTTTTTTTGTTTTTTTTCTTCTTCTCTTTAGTATATCGGTGGTAAATTAGCTATTAATTGATTAATTATTGCTTATTTGTAATATGAGACTATACGATTATATGTATGATTCGACGACATGAATATACTGAAGCCTACTTTATATAATATAATTTTTTTTTTTTTTTTTTTTTTTCTCTTCTCAATATAGTCGACCACAATGTTTTATAGAGATGATAATGTTCATATTGATATAATTAGAGAAGACTATTGCAAGTATTCATGTTCAATAGAGAAGAATTGTGATAAATACATAATATAGATGAGTACATGTATGAAATAACGTAAAATAGAAAAGAAACAATGAAATACGTATTTACTATACTACGGTTGCTGATTTGTAATATATGATGATTTATATGATGACTACATGATTATATGTATGATTTGGCTAGACATGAATATAATGAAGCCTGCTTTATTTTTTTTTTTTTTTTTTTTTTTTATTTATTATTTATTATTTATTTTTTTTTTTTTTTTATTTTATTTATTTATTTTTTTCTTTTTCCTTTTCTTTTTTTGCCTTTTTTCATTACTATGATATAATACAGACGATATTATGTCGGTATTGACGCTTTATAGAGACGAATGACGATGAAGTGTATAATTACATGTATTTAGATGAATATAAGAAATTGCTCTTACTACTTGATATTGATATGAATATACTGATTTAATACAAATGAATATACGTATGAAGCACTATGTACAGAAAGAAATTGCGATGAAATACGTATTTATTACAATTTTTTTTTTTTTTTTTTTTTTTTTTTTTGTTTGCGCGCGAACTCTTAAGAGACAATCTCCAGTTGATGATATGCCACATAATTTTGGTGTATATATGTGGTTCAATATGAGTAGGTCTAGGAAGAGGGGAAAGACCTTAAGTTTCTTTCCAAGCTGGGTGTTTGGGAAGAACCTGCAGACAGGTGTTAAATTTCTATATCCTGTCTATTTGTGCTTTTTATACAATGTTTATGTATTACCTTTTTCAATTTATATGTTGTATTATAAGTGTTGTTTATTTTTGTGGAGTCAGGATTATGAGCCAGTAAGGTTTAAAATAAAATGGTACGATTCCTATCTTTAAATGTACAAGGGGCAAATAGCCCTTATAAGAAATCCAGCATAATGCGACTTATAAAAAAGGAAAAAATTGATATCTGTTTCCTTCAAGAAACTCACTGGCTTAATAATGACGACAATTATATAAAAGGAAGATACATAGCGAAAGTTATAACTGCCTCTTTAACAGATAGAAAAAAAAGGGGAGTTGCTGTAATAATTACTTCTAATACAGCGGTAGAAATTATAACACAAGAAAGCGACCCGGAGGCTAGATATGTAATTATTATTTGTAGAATACAAAATGAATTTTACACCTTAGTTAATTTATATGCTCCAAATATTAATCCGGTGAAATTTGTAGAAAAGGTATTTGAAAAAATAGAAAATTCTGTTAAAGGGACAATCATAATGGCAGGAGACTTTAATTGTATTTTAGATGTAATATGGGATAAGAAGTTACCTAGAGGAAAAGCAGCTGACACAAAAGTGATTAAATCCGCCAAATTATTAACAAATTTTGTCAAAAAAAACAAATTATTTGACATCTGGAGAATTTTTAACCCCTCGAATAAGGAATTTACACATTTTTCTGCCCCACATGCGTCATACGCACGAATAGATCTTATCTTGGGAAACAAAACTCTGGTGAATAAGACTAAGAAAGTATTAATTAAAGATATAGTGTGGTCAGACCACAATGCTATCATTTGGGAGATATTTTTAAACAAAATATACTCCACAGCTAGAGAATGGAGATTAAACCCAAATCTTTTGAAATCGCAGAAATATGTAGAACAAATAAAAAATATTACCAATCTTTACCTCCAAGAGAATGATGATGAACAAATATCACGATCAACCCTGTGGTGTGCATATAAGTGTGTAATTCGGGGACATCTAATTAAGATTGGAAGCACAGAAAACAAAATGAGGGGTAAAGATTTACCCACTCTATATTTAAACTTACAGGAAATGGACATGTTAAATAAAAGATCACCAACCAAATTTAGATCTAGTAAAATTTTACAAATAAAGAAAAAAATAAACGAACTAGAAATAGAGAAAATTAACAAAAATTTAGAGAGACTAAAACAGGGTTGGTACTATAAAAATAATAGAGTCGATAAGATTCTAACAAACAGATTAAAAAATAAACAAGCAAAGGACCGTATTTATAAGATAATTGAAGATAATAAATGCTACATGTCACCAGAGGGTATAGGCAAAATATTTAATCAATACTACAGTTCGCTATATAATTTAAACTCTAGTACAAATACAGAAGAAGTTAAAAAGTACTTAGCAAAATTACCTATCCCAAAGATCAGTAAAAATCAACTAAGTATATTAAATAGACCTATTGAGGAAATAGAAGTGAAAACAGTTATAAAAAATCTTAAAAACCATAAAAGCCCAGGTCCAGATGGCTTTAGTGGGGAATTTTATAAATGTTTAAATGAGAATATATATAAAATATTAACAGCCTTGTTTAATGAAATTATCAAACAAGGGGAAGCCCCAGAAGAAATGTTGAGAGCTAATATCCTCCCAATACTTAAAGCTAACAAAAATGCAGAGGATGTTAGAAATTACAGACCTATCTCGCTTATTAATGTAGATATGAAAATCTATGCAACGATCTTAGCTGAAAGATTGAAAACACTAATAACAACCATAATACACCCCGATCAAATAGGCTTTGTTCCCCATAGATATACATATGATAATATCAGACGAGCTATTGATGTTTTGGATTGTGCACAATTAGAAAAAAAACCGATATGCCTAATGACACTTGATGCAGAAAAAGCTTTTGATCGAGTGAGTTGGGACTTTATGTTCCAATCAATTAAGGCGTTTGGGATTAATGGCCAATTCTTATTAGCAATTCAAGCATTGTACTCTAAGCCATCAGCAAGAACTATAGGGCAAAACATCAAGGCTAATTGGTTTAAATTGGGAAATGGTACGAGGCAAGGATGCCCTCTATCACCTCTTTTATATATAATATCTATGGAGGTGTTAGCCATTGACATAAGAAACAATGAGAATATTAAAGGCTTCTGTTTTTTAGAGGAAGAACTAAAAGTGAGTATGTATGCTGATGACGTGCTCATTACTATGGAGGACCCTGGGAAATCAATAGAAACCCTTATGACAACAATAAAACAATACTCTAATGTTTCAAACTACAAACTGAATATAGGAAAATCTGAAATTATACCATTAAATGTTTCAACTCAAACTAAAATAAGAATACAGCAGGAATATAATTTTAGATGGAAATCAGAGCTTAACTATTTAGGAATAAAAATTACCTCTAAACTAAAAGATATGGTAGAAAGAAATTTTATAACTCTCTTATCTATATCTAATTATACATTGAACAAATGGAAGAATATACAACTATCTTGGTTAGGTAGAATAAATGTAGTCAATGCATACATACTTCCTAAATGGACATACTTGTTTCGCCATATGCCTCTAAAAATCCCGAAACCTTGGTTGAATATGTTACAATCTAGTATAAATAAATTTATTAACAAAGGGAAACGGATGAGGCTGGGAATCAAATATCTGACAAAAAAAATGCATAAGGGTGGTCTAAATTATCCCAGGGTAGAGAATGTATATGAAGCTACCCTCTTATTACATATGTACAACTTGCAACTCCATTCAAATTTAAATCAGCCTTGGTATAAAATAGAGAAATATGTGTCAGATATAGAACATCTATCAGTGTACATGTGGCAATCTGATCTCTATGCAGACTGGAAAGTCAGCGAGATCAAAAGCTTTATAATTAAAGACAACACAGGCGAATGGAGAAAGTTTAAAAAAAAAATTAATCTTTGTAATAAGATTTTGGACAACGCAGATCTAAATTTAATTGAAATGAATGTCCCAAATATAAATTTAAAGAATTGGAAAAATTCCGGGATATTAGGAATTAAAGATATTGTAAACGGTGATAAAATAAAAACATTCAACCAGTTAGCTTTAGAATATAAATTGCCTAATTCGGAAATATTCACATATTTAAGAATCCAATCTTATTTAACACACGCACGATACAAGACAGATAAAGCGATTGGTGGAAAACTTGAAAGAATATTCAATAATAGTTGTGTAAAGAATGTTATGACTAATTTATTTGTATTAATTAAAGAATTAGAAGAGATTACACCAGAAAAGTTCTTAATGAAATGGACTAAAGATATAAGGCTACACATCACAGAAGAGGACTGGTATACAGCAATTAATTTGACATATAAGACCTTACACTCTATAACAATTAGAGAAAATTATTTTAAAGTAATACATCGATGGTATTTGACTCCAATGAAGCTGAATAAAATGCATGTAAATTCAACGGATGTGTGCTGGAGATGCTATGTAGACAAGGGAGACTATAAGCATATTTGGTGGAGTTGCAAAGAAATTAGATCATTATGGGAATTTACATATGACTTATTAAGAAAGTTAAATAATATTCGTATTGAAAAAAATATGAAGATAGCGCTTCTTCACATTCTCCCAAAGAATATATCTAAGGAAAGAAATATCATAATCATACATGCATTAGCAGCAACCAAGATACTAATTGCTAGAGCTTGGAAAGATCCTAAACCAATACCTAAGACTTTATTAGTAAAACAAATACGTTTCCAATTACAAATGGAAAGAGGTCTAGGCTGGGTCAGTCCATCACATAAAAAGAAATCAGATATTTGCGAAGTCTGGATTAAAAAAATTAATGAAACTTATGATGATATGAATCTGTAACCTGGCAAATAAGTCTACTCCTGACTCCACTTTCGTGTTCTTTTTTTTTTTTTTTTTTTTTTTTCTCTTCACGTTTTAAGATGCTTATTACGATAGGACTATACAAAAGTTAAATGACATGAGATGATGAATAATCAATTGTTTGAGTGTTGTTGATAAGCTGTCTTGAACTTATATGCATACTTGATTTGGTCTTTTTTTTTTTTTTTTTTTTTTTTCGTTTTCCTTTATTATTATGTTATGTACGAGCTGTGAAAACAAATAAATATGATTAAAAAAAAAAAAAAAAAAAATAAGTAGCTTACATCACTTTCCAATCTTCTGCAGGCTTAAGGATCCTCACTGTGAAAGCTGGTGTACTCCGAGCAAAGGATTTCTAATGTTTCATAGTAAGATCTGACAGGCAGTCTCGGTAAGCGCTGTGATACCTGCATTGTTAACAACACCTGCTTATCTGGGATTGTGAATAATAATAAGGCTACTTTGTGACTGCAATCCATTACCTTCCATGATGTACTGTCATAACCATTATTCCTGATTTCTACCTTATATAATCAGAGTTTCAGGGCTTTGGTTCCAAAAGGTGGAAAAAGATAACAAGACCCCAAACACGTGTTAAGTGTAAACGATAATAATAAATAATATATAATATATAAATGATACTTCTCAATGTCTGCAGCAACCCAAATAACACTCTTCCTCGGAGTGTGGCGGTATCAATATGCAGACTATTTGGGCGCAAAAACCATGAAAAGAAAAAACAATAGTGTGATATTGCTAAAAATTACAATAATATCCAAGTAGGATGTAAGTTCCACAGAAGTGTCGAGCCCACCAAACGTATCCGTGTAAAATTTCTTTAATGACTTCTTAAAATCTAAAAATGAAGTAAAAAACAGACCACAATGGTGGGGGTATCTCTGGTGAAATGGAGTGAAAAAATGGGTTACACTTACAGTGTTTCGAAGCACAGTATGAGTAGCTGTGCAATCAAGCCTAAACGTCCAAGAGTCCACGCAATATCCAAAGTAGTCCCATAAAACGCTATAAAAATCAATGGAAAATCAGTCTCTCTCCAAAAGGTATCAGCTGCAATGAATGTAAAGTCATAAGGTTAGTCGATATATGAAGTAACTGGGCTACATGCAGCAGGAAAGCTATTTAGCGGCATCCGAAAATATATGAAATAAACTGATGAGATGAGGCCATTTTTAAAATAATGATTTTTCTGTTTGGATATACAGACAAATCTACTGTTTAGTATAATGTAATGTAAATACCGGCAAATTAGGTATTCTACAGGGTTAAAGTCGCTTTGTATTCTACCTAATTATAGGTTGGCACTTTAATGTCTGTCTCATTAGCAGCCTAATCAGTTACCTATTGCGGACTATTTCTTAACTACTTAAATATTTTGTGTTTTGCCTTATTTATGCTAGTCATTAGTAAAACACAGTATTTTATCTTCATTTTCAAATCAAATATGAGATATTATGCCTGAAGAAGGATTTGGTTTATTGTTTGTCTTTTAAAAAATGCTTGCAGTTAAATGGTAATTATTGCTGCTGTCTTGGTTCCCGATATTTCCCCATTTTTCCGTCTCCTACTGTTAGACAGTCAACAATCCAAAGAGAACTAAAGTGAGAAACTTTTATTTAAGATAAACCCAAGAATGGGAAGAGGATAGCCCTGGTCCAAGGATTATACAAATGCACACATACAGTCACTGACCACTTTATTAGGTACACCTTGCTAGTACCGGGTTGGACCCCTTTTGCCTTCAGAATGGCCTTCATTCTTTATGGCATACTTTATACCAGGTGCTGGAACCATTCCTCCAGGATTTTGATCTACATGGACATGATGACATCACGGAGTTTCTGCAGCTGCACATCCATGATGCAAATCTCCCGTTCCACCGCATCCCAAATGTGCTCTATTGGATTGGGATCTGGTGACTTTGGAGGCCATTGTCATGTTCAAGAAACCAGCTTGAGATGACGTGGTGGATTAGCCTGCTGGAAGTAGCCATCAGTAGCCAAAAGTACTCACTTTTCTTGCCAAGGTGTTAGATATTAATGGCTGTGTGTTGAGTTATTTTGAGGAGACAGCACATTTACACTGTTATACAGGTTGTACACTCACTGCTTTACAACATTGTAGCAGAGGGTCATTTCTTCAGTGTTGTCACATGAAAAGATATAATAAAATAGTTACAAAAATGTGAGGGGTGTACTCACTTTTGTGAGCTACTGTGTTGTGTTTCTATGTATGTATGTATGTATGTATGTATGTATTTATATATATATATATATATATATATATATATATATATATATATATACATACACACATACACACATTAATACATACAAAGACAACAATGTGTTAAATAAAATACCAATGCCCTTTGAAGAGAATAGGTATAATTTCCAAAAAAGAAGAACATGTATTTTCATATTTTTCTCAGGCATATGTGTAAATAGTTAGATATTTTTGCACTGAGAAAAACCAGACATTACCAAATAAAGTTACAGCCAATAATAGTGAGATTGGTTTGTGACTGCTGTATGAAATGAAAAAGTGCTTTTAATTGTTAGCGTCGGTGTAATAATATATTCCAATTTTTACTAGTACCCAGCACATGTGATTAGCTTGATCTATATTTCATGACAGACCGGTAAAAAATAATATTACAATAGTTCATAAGATTGGGAAAGCTGCCAATTCACTAAAATAAACAATGTTATCATGTTAAGAAATACAATAAGTAAACTATACACATTAGAAACCCTCTTTTTTTGGATACCATGGGAACAGCCATTTTACTGCTCTATTCCCAATCCTAAAAATAACTTATTTAAAAAAATATAAGATCACAGCTTGTGTAAAAGTATTAAACTTTATTTTTATTTATATTAGTGATTAATGTATTTTTTGTTGCATTGATACCCATTCAACATCCATTTTCTTGAAGGAGATGTAATATGTACAAGTCCTTGATTAAGTATTTAGTATATTCATTCGACACTTCCCAATGTATATAATATGTGCTGTAGACAACGAGACCTTATATACAGAACATTATAGGGATACTTCTCATGGCTCCCAAGTATTCACAATTTCAGTTGGATACCTTTTCTTGCCCCAATTTTGCTACCCTCACATCTGCAGTACATTGAACTGGTTTTACACCCTCATAAAAGTTTCAGGCCTTCAGAATAATGAGAATAAGATATTCAAACATCAAAAAATGATTTATTTTGATGCAATGGTTATGGCAACAATACTTAACATTTGGGAAAATCAAAGATATAACTCCATCTCCATCAGACGCTTGATGTGGCTCTTATTCAGTTGTCAAAGTTCAGATCTAGAGCACATCTGTAAGGTTCGGGGGATGGGAAAGCTCAGGTTGTTATTTGAAGCGTGAACACAGTTCATTCTGAAGCTCTTTTGCTCTTTCTAACTTTTCTTTATACATTCCAAGCTGGTGTTCCTTTTCTTCAATCTCTTCTTCCTGACGCTGAAGATAGTTGGACAGCATTTGAATCAGGTCCTTCCGATCATCTGTTTCTGCTGCCAATCTTCCAGCTCCATCTGCTAGCAGCATGCAGGAATTAAATAAAAGTTTGGAAAGCTGATGGCCAGATTCTTTATCACCAATTCTTTCCAGATAAGACATAATGTTTATCTCTGCAGGTAAGGAGTCCATCATCTGGTGCACAGATGCTTCACTGGAAGCTGTGCTTTCAATCCAAGATCTTTGGATTGTAGAGGTGCCTTTGGTGGACGACCTGCTGAAGTATCATCATGATCTTGTTTCACCTCACTGAACCTACGCTTCTTAGGCTTCTTCTCTCCATAGAGGATCATCTTCAGCTCTTCCAAGATGACAGGGTTATAAACAGCCTTTTTCTTCCAAGTCAAAATCACTTTGCGTAGTTCTGTCCTACAGATATCACTGACTTCACATGCATGTTTAAAGGCATCCACAATGATGGGGGCATAGCCTTTAACAAATTCTGGTCCCTTTCTTTGGCTATTTAAGATGACATCGTTTGCCAATAGTAGAAAAACAAGCTTTCTGCTTGACTCTGCTTTACGCAGCTCTGTGTCTAAATTTTAAGATGGGGTTTAGAAGTGATTCTAGTGCACAGTTCAGTAATGGGTTATTCAACTAAAACCTTCCTATAAAACTGGGTCTGAGTTTTACTTGATCTTACAAGCATAAGTAACAGTTTTGGTGATACTAGGTAAATTTGGCAACACACACACACGTATGTATATATATTATACCGTACATATATATACACACAAATTACTTTAAGTAATTATTAAGAGTACTAAGAACCAGTGGGAACTATTGATGGAGTATGGAAACATGTGACAACTAAAGTTTATATATGTTGTTATGGTTTGTGTAGCACTTTATTTCGTACAGAACTAACGTTAAACCTGAAAAGAAGTTAAGAAGATTTACGGTGCTGTTAAAGCCAGGCCCCAATAACTCATTTTATCACCGTTTCCTACTGTATGCTTGTACTGGTTTTTCCTGAAGTTAATTTAAAGGTGATTCGTAAGGAGAGGAAGAATGAGCATTAAAGGTTTCATTGCAGCGGATTGTTAAAATGATTGCATCATCTTTGGACTCAGAAGTGTAAACCGATCAATACTCAATAAAGTTGGACCTGTTTTCTAGCAAAAGAAAATACAGAATTAAAGTCAACCCATGATAACATCCAATAAGCTGACAAAATTGAAGCTTTTGGCACGCAGAGAACAATTTGGACAGAAATGTATGTTGGTTTTGTTATCAAAACCACTTTGGTAGATAATGATGTGAAGCCATTGGTAGAAATGCATTCGCAAAAAAAGTCACAAATCATCAAACATGCCACATCCTCCCGGCAGAAGTTGTAGAGTTTAACTGAACATAAGACAAGACCAACTTAAGTTTTAGTGGAGCACATCAGATGCTGTCCTGGGTCCTCTCCTTTGTCATTTGTTTATTAATGATCTCCTTTATTGAATTGGGACTTATGTGTCAGTATCTGCTGATGACTCAAAATTAGGTAGGGTAATACAGTCTAACCTTGATGTTACTTCTCTGCTGGAGAATTAAGACAGATAGTTATGAAGAGAGACTCAAAAGGGCTCATCTATGAATGCTGGAAATTGGCATCTTACAGGGGATTGTATAACACTATACAAAAATATGTGCAGGGCTGATATAAAGTCAGGGGCGTACCTAGAGTATTATGTTGGCAAGAATATATATTTCACAAGTTTGTAAACTGTATGTCAACTAGAAATCTGAAAAATGAATTACCGCAAATGCTCTGAAAAATACCCCTTGTCATATAATCGGACCACAAATAGGGTCCCTGAAGCGCAGCTGGGAACCTGGATCCTCCTGTCTTATGCCCTCCATTTAACACTCCCCTCTCCCCCAAGCTTACTGGTGCTTCTGACTCCCTGGTGTATAGTCGGGGCAGCGGGTAGACGTCTACGCCATTTGCGTAGGCAACTTCCGCTGCAGCCAGAAGGAGGTACCGTTAGTTGTCTGCGTCCATCTCCCGCTCTCCTTTACCTCTCTTGCAGATTTTACTGGGCCGGCCGATCATCACTAGGGCCGCTCAGACGTCTATGTGGCCCGATGGCCGCCTGACGTGGGCCTGCAGCTCACACTTCTGTGGTGCCAGTGCACGTATAACGAAACTCTTTCCCTGCCCAGGTTCCTGCTCCCCCTGCACGGGAAAAGTCTCCTCATACAGTGTGCGGGCGCAATAGCAGTGAACTGCAGGCCTGCGTTTGGCGGCCGTCCTGGCACCCCCCTGATGAGTGGCAGTCGGGGTGGACCGTCCCCCTTTAGGTACAACAAATTCTGTATAGTAAGGGCAATAAAGGAATGGAATTCACTGCCAAGAGGGACAGTGCTGTCAAATACAATAGGCTTCAAAAAAGGTCTTATATATATATATATATATATATATATATATATATATATATATATATATATATATATATATATTATATATATTAGAAAGGCAGAACATACTAGACTATAAATGATAGAATAAATATTAATATTTTAGACCTTCTTTAATAGGTTTAAGGACAACCCGTTGTCCTTAAGGGGTTCAATAACAGACTGATCAGGCCGACTGATAAACAAAGGGTTTGTTTATTCTCAAAGAGGATGGATGGGTTACCTCAACCTAATTTGACAATCATTAAACAATAGTTTCAGTAAGGGATGACCGGCAGAAGACTCAAGGGTTTGTCTGCTACATCCTATTTCCTTCTCTTGGATAAAAAAAAAAAGATGCCAAAATATTCATTTCATCCTTCTATTTTAAAATAGACTTAATAGAAACACACTTAAAAATCCGATATATATATTCACCTTCATATTTGCCATACTTTTTGTAAAACCAAACCAAGTAGATTTTTCAAAACAACTTAGTAGGTGGCATAGATTAAATGTCAGGCTTTAAAATATGACATGCAAATATCTTCCATACTCTTAACATTTATGTTGGAGTAATATCCCCTCATTATAAATATACTTTTATCAAATACCATTTCACTTTTCTTGAATTCCCACATTACTAATGATATCCCTTGCCAAATTAAGTGTGTGGGCTTATGGAAGGTGTATCTGCATCCTCACATCATACTGAAGCCTTTCATAAGACGTGATCAGGCATATAATCATATTTCATGTGGCAGTGTCTATAAATGTAATCTTATTCTTCGTACCCGTGATCATTGGTCCTGAAGTGCTTTATCAGCTTCAAGAAATCCACACTGCATTTTCTTGCTAAATGGCTGCAGTATTGATCCATTATTCCAGCTTTCAGTTTTCGTATGCATTCATTGTTCTCCCTGTAAATAACCAAAAAGACATGTTTCGTTGTAATTATAGAAAGAATACATTATAGAAATTATATGTAAATTTGCAGTTGCCAACACTAATTGTCAGTTATCCTAATAGTTTGTGTTTCAAGTTCCTGTATAAATAGCATTAGGATAATATTCCCTTATCCATAAGACACACAGAATTAGTTTAGGTTAGCAATAAGAATAAAGCGTTTGAGGGTCCATATTTTAATGAAAAGATTTACCTTTACTCTCTTGGCTTCATCCTTGCTGCTTCATCTATCGGTTTTAATGGCACATATATTTTTATCATTTGCTTAGAACTTCAACGGAAATAAATCATATCTGACTAATCTAATTAACAACTATGCTCATCATTTTGTTCATTGCATTCCGTTTCCTTACACATATTGTTAATAATGTTCCGATCTAGGTGCATTATTGATGGCATTTTCTTAGCATGGTATTATGCGAGACATGGTGAAGAGACTAAATGCAGTGTTGGCAGAGAGACAGACACCTTCATTCTACCAAATTGAGGTGGACTATTCAAAAAGATGTTGGTACATTTTCAACAGGGAAGGATTTTGTCCCCTATACACCAGTTAAACCATAAAACACAATATGCTAACCCATGCTGAATCAATGAGCCAAACCATACGAGAATGATTACATAATACGACGTTGAGGAACAGCTAATGAGGAAGACCACAATACCTCTGTCTCAAGCTTCTGAGTTAAAGGAAACCGTCACTGTCAAAGATTTCATATTTATGATATTAGTTCATTAAAACATTTGTCATACCATCAGTGGCTTGAGTTTGTTTGCTCTGTGATAAGACCATACATAAAGGAGGAGTTCAGAAATAGAGAAAATAAGTAAGGAAGGAAAGAGTAAAACAAGAGAAGATAAAAGCAGTTGGGGAGAAAAAAATCAAATGGACACAAAAGAGAGTGGTTACTTTTGGATCCCTCAGCAGCTACATCAGAACAATAGAAACTATCCATCGTTTAAAAAGCTAAACCTGCTTAGAGTTTTAGTGCTCCATCCACAGCCAAAAGAATAATTGTTCTCATCTCCAGTGTGATATTACCGTATTGGCTCGAATATAGGCCGCTCCCGATTATAGGCCGCACCCTTATAGTTTGGTGCTATTTTAAAGAAAAATTTTTTTTTTTATTATTATTATTATTACATTTAATGTATGGTAGGAGGTTCCTTACCTAAACTTTAGTTTTGCAACGTTGATGTAGATGCAGCAGACGTGACCTCCACTTCCTGCAGCAGTCTGCCCTCATCTACATCAATGTCGGGAATAAAAAATCAGGGCGGAACTAAAGTTTCTGCTGGTGTTGCCGGGGGACCACATTTTCGCCGGACCGCACTACCGAAAGTGCTCTGCGGTCTTCTGATCCGGTCTTCCAGACACCCAGGAGAAGGTTAACATGCTAAAGCCCAATTATAGGCCGCACCCCCACTTTAAAGATTTAAATTATGGGGGGAAGTGCGGCCTATAATCGGGCCAATAAGGTAAATGTAAAAATTAAATCCATCTTATTTGTCTACGTAACGGTGGTAAAAACCTTTAAATAACTCAACCTACAATTTATAATGTAACAATACTATAGCCAGAATGAACCGATAACATTGCAGTTACTAAATGAACCAAACATCAGGCCAAATAAATAGTTACACCAAAACGACAATTCCTGGATCTATAATGGCTTTTAATCTGTGTTAAATTGCCTGATTCAGTTTAGTTTCTTTTGGAATTAAGCCTAGGAAGTTAAGACTTCATTAACATGTTACATTTCCTAAGACAGAATGGTACCAGAAAAAAATTGAACAACAAAGTTAATTGGATAAAAAGATTTAAAAAATAAAATTCTCTTTATAAGCAAATGTACAAACATTTATTTTGGCTTACACTCCATCTACTCTATCCATGATCCTTTCTGTTGTAAAACTTCACACCTTACCTGGTCCTTGGCCTTACTTTATGTTAATATTATTATTATTATTTTAAAATTCACGTTACACGTAGGGAAAAAACGGTGGCAGATATAAACCATTGGGCCCATCCAGTCTACCCATTATAAAAACTCTTAATCAGTCCTCTATATTGGCCTCTACCATTTCTGCTCAGAAGCCGTTCCTTTTTGTTCTTATTTCTCCCCTGTGAAATAAAGGCATGTAACAAAGTACAGGAGATTAAATTTAAGTATTTAAATATTTTTCCCACTCTCTCTTCTAACCTTTTAGTCTTAAAATATAGGATTTGGGGTGTACTATTCTGTATTCTGCAAAGGTTAACCAACAAAAAAAAATAATCCATGAATGCGAGTGACTACAGGATCTCAATATGCATAGCATAGAGAAAAGAAAATAGGATAAGATTTAAAAAAAACCCTTAAAATACATAAGAGATTCAACAAAGTGCAAAAAAGAAGTATAATTTTATTATTATTATCTTTCATTTATATAGCAACAACAATTTACGCAGCGCTTCATACAATACATATATTCAAGCGATATGACAAGACTAGAATTGACAGACTAAGACAAAGCGATACATTAGGTGGAGAAAGCCCGGCTCGCAAGCTTACAATCTTGAGGGAATGGGGTGAGGACAAACATAAGGAATAGAGAGAGGTGAGAGGTGGTGTCGGTGTTATATCAGTGACAGCGAAGTTCTAGAAGCTAGGATGGTGCAGCTTCTCTGAAGAAGTGGGTTTTCAGGTAGTGGCATGGAGATGGAAGGAGGGAAGATAATGAGTTAAGTTTAAGAAAGACTACGTTTCAGGTAGTGTTGTTACATCAATGATGAAATAGCAGACAAGCAGTTGGTTATACGGGACATGAGAGACGGAAAGAGGTCAGGAGAAGACAGGTAGATTTGGCTATCATCTGAATATATGAGATCCAGCATATAGAGAGAACAGCAGAGGGCCAAGGACTGATCCCTGGGGACACCAACCGAAAATGGAAGAGATGACGAGTTCTTGCCAGAGAGCTACATCATTTGTAGAAGAAAGTGAGTGAGGAAGAAAATGGTAATCAATAGTATCAAAAGCAGCAGAGCGATCCAGGACTATCAGAATGAAGAAGTGACCTTTTGCTTTGGCAGAGAGCAAGTCATTGGAGACTTTTTGTTAGAGCTGTTTCAGTAGATTGAAGGGGTTGGAAGCCAGACTGTAGAGGGTCAAGGAGGGGAGTAAAGAGGTAAAATGTTAGGACAGGTTGTCAGTCTAAAATTACAAGGGTGTGGTAGATAAATGGAACAACCTTCCAGCAGAAGGGATAGAGGTTAGTATAGTATGGGGATTTAAACATAAATGGAATAGGCATATGGCTATCCTGATAAAATAAAATAAGGCAAGAGGTTTTTCTACCTGGAATAAATGGACACACTTGTTAAGGTGAATGATTATTAACAACCATCACATATTTGTTTCATTTTTTAGATCACTATGATACCCACCTATCAGGTGAATTTTCTTGTTTCTTGTTTGAGAGCATATTAAGTATGTTTATTGTTTATATGCGTTTCCCACTACTAAATAAACAGCGTTATAGCACAGCCTCACACGGGTCCTGACGGATCAATCAATGTCACAGTGAATTTGACAGTTACACCTGTGCTAATGATACAGCCAGCTGTGTACATGTGGAGCTATGCGAAATCCTGTACAGATGGGAAAATGAGGTCTTATGTTGCGAACCCATGTGTTAAATTATGCAGAAAGTATAAGTATTCCGAATCAGCTCAATGAAAACAGAGGGGAGTGGGAACTGATATCAGCTGTGATAAACTATAGCAGATAAAAGATGTTTCTTTTGTAGAAAGAATCTGCTCAGTTATACCTAAAAGCGGTTTCTGTGATTCTAAAGATCCAACAGTGAGCTCAATGAGAAGAAAATAACTATGGTATATGTAACCATGTCCAGATTTATTAGGTGTATTCAGGAAAAGATTTAGAGGGGGTCCATCTCAAATACAGGATATATTATTGATATAAGTGTAATCTTACTCTGACCCAACACATCCTCTGATACGACCCTTTAGAAGAATAGGTGCCCTAGGTGTTATTTTTCTTATGTTTAATGCTGCCTCGTGCAACACTGAAGTCACAACAACAGAGAAAGTATTCTCAGGGTCCACCACCTTGTTTTTCTACCCTCTTTTGACATGGCTTTCTTGGGTTAGAGAAATTGGCACACTTGAAGGAGCAAAAGGACCTCAGCTCTGCATGTTTTTTTATTGGATTAAAGAAAGAAGTATGTCAAGACTGCAGATACAGGGTTCAAGCTGTTTGGCTCAGAACTTGGAGTTGGGCAGGCAGGTTTAGGAGTGCCTGCTTGCAGAAGGTTTCTTCTTACAGCCATCGACAGGCAGGGAAACTGGCAGACGACAACAGAGTCCGGGGGAAACTTTTTGCTCTCTATTTTGTTTATGGTAAATTAAATGCACTAAAACATTTTATTACAGCAGGAGACGATAACAAATTTCGAAGATTTGATGATTTGGGGCCTAATAATTTTTTTGTGTGTTTCAGACAACTGCTTCCATGTCTCTTTTTCTCTTCTTTATCTTTTTTTTTGTCAATTGGAGCAATGGCAATAGGTCGTCCCCATTCTGTTGCGGAAGTGTTTAGAAGAGAAGAAAGTTATGCAGACAGATGAGTACAGCAGGAGAAGCAGAAAAGGAAAAGCGGAGTTGCAGATAAGTAGACACAGCTGTGGGAGAAGGTAGGCTGACTTTGGGAGAGAGCGACACCGAATTTCCTTTCCGAATAAAAAAAAAACCCCTCTGCAAAGGACAGGAAACAAAACAAATGGACCAAAACTAAGGCTTTGTCCGAATCATTTTTAGTCTATGTGCACAAGTATAGTGGCAGGCTCTTATGCACCATTTGTCCCAATTCCCTTTATCTAGGTAGAAGTTGCCAATAAATCCACTGTTATTGTTAAACCACAAATTCTGTTTCCAGCCAAATATATGTTTAGATTTTGAGAGCTGTAGTTTTGAAAAAGATACCTTTCTGCTGTCTCTTGGTTAACATTGTTCCCTTTAACTTACAAAAAAAAGAATTGTATAGAGGATCAGTAATTACAGAGAGGTTTGACAGCATATCGTTTCAATAACATTGTAAAGCACACACTTCACCCACTCCCAAATATATTGAATTAAACAAATACAAAATTAAAGGATTAACCAAGGATTAATGCCATTATATCTGATGCACTGATTTATAGGTTCATCTCTAAATATCCTTTATGACAACAGCAGCATAGTTTAGAAAAATAGATAATTTTGATCCAGCTTTATTACTTGATTTACCTTCTTACCATTATTTCACATGACTGTCATTTTTTGTGTATTTTTATAACCTCGTCCAACAAAATGGAGAAATTTAACGTAATAAGAGAGTGAAGGCATAATACAAAGATATAGCATAGAGTCACAGAAAATATTCTGAATCTATTCTAAATAGTAAACCCTGTATAGAAGCATATCACAGATAACCTTAGCTTCACAATAGTTGCATTTCAAGCTATATTTTTCTTTTAGAACATCTAAAAGAAATTGTAATACAGCCTGTAGTGGGTTGGAAACGGCAAAATGATTTTATAAAATTACAATCCTTTATACTTTGACTCAAGTAATTGGAGCCACGATAAGGAGATTTGCAGACAATTTATTTTTGATCTATGCATTGGGGGATTGTCTTATACAATTTCATGTGATCAAATAAGGAAATTTGTTACCTAATGTCTCTTTTGTTTGTTAAAAGGCAGCGTTCCTCCAGCTGCTTAAATACAGTTATCTCACAAACTGAAAAACTATTCACGTACCTATTGTAGGTCTAAACTTTAGTGTAGGGTCTAAACTCTAGCAGCTCAATAGCCAAAATTGAGACTACCAAAAAAAGATTCAGTAAGGATTTCAGTAATAAGGAATCTTCCAACTGCTACCTCTTGATTTGTATTGATTCTCTGATGTATTTCCTTATGACAGCTTTTGCTTCCTCTTATAACCCTTCTAGAAGTCCTTCTTGATCTTAGCCTCAAGATATTCTTGTTAAACTTCTGTATATACAAACTATATGTTGTGCTTAAGAACATTCCTACTAATACTCACACGTTATGATTTTCTAATTCCAAATAGAGACATAAAAAAGTAAGGAAAGCGGTACATTGTATTAACCTTCACAATATTTTAAATGATTCCATTGTTGGCATTATGTCCCAGCAACCCTACATAAGATGTTCCCAAATATCTCTAACAAGTACTAGAGATGTGGGAAAGAGTTGGGAACCATGTCTTATATATGGTGGAACTGTGGAAAGCTCATCATACGGAAAAAAAGAGATAGAGGAATTATTTAAGGATGGGACTTTGACCCCCACAATCTTTTCTGTTCCATAGATATTCCTCTTGAAAGCAGTTCAAATCTAAATTTAGCCATAAATATATTGGCAGCAGCTAGGATATATATGGCATGAAATTGGAAAAGACTGGAGCCCCCGACCTGGACTCATATCTTAAATCAAATTAACTATCAATGTGAAATGGAGAAACTTTCTTTTTAGATTACCTAGGAACATAAAGGAATATGGTAAGATATGGCCCCCTGGAAAAGCACAGCAATTAACACCAACTAAACATGAAAGTATTAGGGTAGTAACCCAAGGCAAACCCAAGGCATCTCCACTTGTGGCTTGGATCCCATCACCGCAAAAACAAGTATGAATGACGAAGGGATCTTCATGTGATCTTGGATTGTTAAAACATATCCTATTTATTAGAAGTAAGTTAACAGGAAGATATTTGAAAACAATAACAAAATCACGTGACGACATTGAACGCTTGATCTATGTATATGTCCCCTCGTATTCTCAGACGAATGTGATGAATAAATCCTAACTAATTTTGTAACGCAGTATTGAACAGAATAAAATTAAAAAAAGTAATTGTCTACTTGGCTCCCTTAATTTGGTCCAAATACTGATAATACTGATATCACTGGATAACCTGCGTGGGGTTTCCCTTGGCCAAAGTGTACAGCCTGTCCTGATGCAATTTTTTATTAATGGTGCTTAAAAATTTCCCATGACAATACCAATCAAGACACAAATACACAACAAAAAGAGATGAAGGGTACTCAAGGATTAACATACTAGTAAAGTAAGGGGGGTTTTTTTGCAACTGGGGGAAAAAAGGAAACAAAAAGGATGTTGCATGTAAAAAGACATCAATGTGTATCAATGAAATGGTCAAGTCAGAATCAACTCAAGCGCATCAAAGTAAACGCTCACAGCAGAAAAAGTCATGACTATAAAACATACACAAAACACTTGTTTAACATAACATGGAATACCTCAGCCATATCATCTCAAATGCAGCTACCACCATACATATTTAGAAAATGTATAAAAGGCGCTACCGTACAGAAAGGATTTCACAGTATTCTGAACTGACAATATAAAGAGTTACCTGAAAGTGACTGCACATTCATTCTGTGCTTTATACTTTGCAATATGGTGGTTCCTATTTCCCCGCAGTAAATATGGAATGTTTATCTTTGTCTCTGTGATGAGAAAACTAGATGCTAACAAGAATATTAACCCCTTAAGGACCAGGCTGGTTTTTTTTATTATTTTTTGGACCCTTTGTGACCAAGGCTGTTTTAGCACTTTTGCGGTGCTGGTGTTTAGGGGTAATTTTCTCCTATTTAGTGTACCCACTAAAAGCTCATGAATAACTTCTACTATTTGTCCTGAGTTTAGAAATACCCAATGTATTTATGGGGGGGGGGTTGCCTTTTTTCAAGTTATAGGGCAATAAGTACAAGTAGCGTTTTGCTATTTTAAAACCATGTCATTCCTCCCCATGTGCTATTTGGGACATCTTTGAAGCTGGCCAATGCAATTTACCCCATCAAATCATATATTTTTAAAAACTAGACACCCCAAGGTATTTCAAATGCTGGTAATTTAACCCATTTTTTCTTTTCATATTTTTTTTACATTTTATTGGCATGTTGTCTGTTTTTAATTGTCAATGGTAGGGATTGTTATTGTGGCATGGCTTGGAGGTGATGTCGATCATGTTGGGTGCTTTGATATTTTACTAATGGTAAATAAAAATACAAATAATCATAATATAAATAGCAGCAGCACCAGCATGTGTCACCTTAATGGTCAAAAGATTTATAAAATAAGCAAATAAACTGCTTGAAAAAATATAGATCAAGTAAAAAGTGTGTTTTAGATGTGTTTGCACCACCTCCTTGAAGATGCAATCATTTTGAACCATATGTATAACTGAATTACTATGACAAAGAGTTCCATGCTAGATGATATCATACATGACAGATTTAGCTATTAAACATCTATCAAGTACAGTACAATAATAATGTTAGAACAGGGGATTAATATAGAAAGTTCACATCGAAAAATAATTACTAAATTATAATTATTTTTCTAGATGTCAAGAAAAAAATATCTATGCAAATGTTTACAGATTTAATAAATCTCTACTTAGCAGCAAAGCTGTTCAATCATTAAATACGTTTATGTTTAATTCATAACAGTTTTGACAGGCTAATAAATAAAAATATACTCAACTTTAAATTTAATACTGATCGCTCTTAAACAGATCTGTAAGATTTATCAATTTCATTTGTCCTTTTTTTCTGATCAGTGTACGTTTTTGAAGCTATTTAGTTTAAAAATGTATTAACTTAAGGAAGATGATGTGTTAAAAAGATGGCAAAATTAGCCTATCATTTCTATCTTCTTTACTGTAGAACGGAGGCACCTGCAATTCCTGATGGAAAGTACACTATATACCACATGCCCCCTACTCTATGCCTTTAGGCATCATACTAGTAGGGTGCCCCCTACCAATAAGATGCCTACTGTGAATATAAGTTCAGATGCGGTAAATATAAGAGATGGAAAGGAGGAAAACAAAATGCTAACCAATGTGTTTACCACTGTTTCCCCGTATAATGTATCATAGGTAGGCCCCTCAAAAAATATCCATATTCTCAAAATAAATGATTAACTAAGGTGGAGTTAGAGGTTGTAATGTGGAAGGATTAGAAATAGAGTGCAATAAACAATTCCACTTCCAATATTGACCAATAGATTCATATGTTCTAACCTCTTCACAATGTAAAAATATATTAACTCTATGAATGGACTTCTCAGATAAAGTATTCACCAAACCCACAAGTCCATCGAAAAGTTGCAGATCGTTGTTAATTGGCTCGGGCAGCCTTTACATGTTGACTAGATAATCCTATGTCACATGCAACCCCTGATCTCAGCTTCCTGATTCATTCAGCCAACGTTAAGCTTCCTCCCAGGGCATGGTGGCCACAAGGTGACAGTAAAAGGACCTTCTTTGCAGTAAGGCCTATACAGCTACCTATAGATGCAGTGTCAAGGCTTTTAATGAAACTCGATCCTTTTGGGATTTGATACACAATTTAAAAAAGGTTATGAACTTTATAAGGGAATTCCAAAAGGGAAGCATGTTTGTGTGCATACACAGTTTACATAGGTAAAATAAATTACCATCCCTAGACAGGTGCCAGAATGGCGAATTATCTGATTAACACGTCACCCCTTGCGTAGACTGCAAAATGTCTATGACGATATGTATTTATACATGTGTATAATATGTATGTGTATACTTTATATTATATATATATAATCAATATGCATCAGATACCACACAGAGCGTCCTATCTGTGCATGAAAAACACTTAAGGTACAATGCAGAGAAGTAGATCCAATTGCAGATATTTATAATGTAGAGTTTGGGGAAAGTGAGAGATTTACCTTAAATAGACTTCAATTTATCCAGACACCGGGAAAATGAAAATGAGACTGACAATCTAAGAAATGAATGCATAGATTTTCATGCTGTAAAGAGCTTTGGAGTCTACACAAAAGGGTCATTAGAGTTGATTTTCGATATAGAAACACTGTAGTTAGAGAAAGGAATGTCCCTTTATATGTTTTATTTTATAATTCAGTTATTATACTGTCTCCCAGAGATGTAAATCAACAAAGAGAAAAAGCCTTGAACCAAAACAATGTACTCAACAATATCATGTCCATGATATAGAATCACTGAATCAGGCTCGGCATTTTTCTACCAGTTTAAGGTGTAGTGTGTAGCAGACCCCGTCTGAATGATGGCCAAAACTTTACTGATGATTTTTAAAAAGCTTTATTGTAAACTTTCCTTTAACTCCAAAAATTCACCGTAAGAGCTGAACAAAATACAAATAATATGCATTAATGACTGATACATAAATTAGCTATCTTTTGCATATTACTAATACAAAGTGAAATATATACAGACCTTATGCCTTTTCAGGGGGTTTGCTAAACAACCTTGTATATGAGGATGGACTCTGATAACTCTTGTTGATATGCTGGCTCCCTTGTATTACTGTTATGACCAGTTTGACTGTTATCCCAAGACCATTTCCTTGTGAGTAACAGTCCTACCCGAAACACCTTCCCCCTGCAACATGGACAGTGTAAACCCTATCCACATTTAAAACTTGCAAAAACTATGAGAACATGAATATAACAAATTATAACATAAATGACAGAGTTAAGTCTGTTACATAGTGAACCTGCCCTGGTGCGTAGAATGGCCTTGTGTATCCATCATATCAGGATTAACCCGATCAATGCCATAGATTAGAAATTTAGTAAAAAATTAATATGAATAGGGTTATTCCAACTGCACTTCCAACTGCAGTATATAGCTGATCTGGAAGTAAGCCTAAGCAGGACAGGCAGGTGGATAAACTGCTGGGGGCAGGTAGGGCTTCATCAGGATGAAGTACTTAGTGAAGCATGAAGAAGAGCAAGGGAAGGGGATCCCTTAATTTATGGACAGGACCGTTACTTAAAACGGGAAAAAGCATTGTTACTTTTTGGGAGAAAAATGCAAATATACACAATAAATCATAGCAGCTTTTTGCTTTTGGAGGATTGAATGTATGATATTTTGGTATAGCCTTATTATGGCAGTTTGAAATGGCATCCATTATTCAGACACCACATAATGGGAGTAGTAGTTACTCCGCAAAAAAATAAATTTGTTAAATAATTTGTTTCTGTGAGTTTTAAAAGCCCTCGGCACTGTAAAAGGTGTTAAGTTGAACAAAATGTTCTGCCACCCCCATGTGTAACTAGGATAAGAGCCAACCTTCACTTTATAATTCATCTTAAAATAACCTGAAGCCCAGTGATCCCTCTGCAGTATTATAAAAGCACATTATACTATAATTTACAAGGCCATCTGGCCAAATCACAAAGTAACAAAACTATTTAAAACTAGAGCTTTTACTTATCTTTGTTATTTTATTTTCACTAGCTGCCTTGTTATTCCTTGTTATTTTCCACTAGTTCTTAACTGCTTTAACATTTTAAAAAGGATAACCATATTTACATATGAAAATGTTGTTTTAGATCCCAGAATAAGATTTACATTGATAATGATAGTTACTTGTTTCTTATGAATCAAGTTCAAAGGAACTGTCATCAAATCTTTTAGCAGAACTGAAAGCATTGCATTTTCCTTTCATGGAGACATGGCTAGCGAGTGGTCAAAGACGGCTACCTAAAAAGAGATATCGGCAAATAAATTCTTTGAGCCGAAACAAAAGAAAAAAAGCATACTGTAGATCTGCTGTGAAACATAACAAATCCCTGCAAGAAACCGACAATAAGCCATTAACCTCCAAGCAATTACAATCAATGTTTATAGAGATAAGAACGGCCATAACAAGAGACATCAAAGAGACATTAACCTCCATTAAGTGCAAAATACAAGAGCTTGTACAAGGAAGCTAAAAAGGTGGATTTTTGCAACAGCGCACAATAACATGGCTAATGGAAATAGAGGAGCTGAAAGACGAGCTAGACGACAGAGGGCCAGGAGCGGAAGAAAACGTTATCATTCTTTGCATTCTGGAAGAGGTACTTCAGACTAAAAATACAGAAAATGTTGCCGACTACACTACTGTCGTTGTCCATATGGGATAAAGCCTCACGTATAGTGACAGAGATGTCCACATTTTCATATGCCACCCCTACTCTGACATTTGAAACACAAATTTGACATTTGAAACACAAATTGATGGGTGGTCACAAGGGTGGCCACTTGTTTGAAATAAGAACGCTCAGCTTGATAAAGTTATAGATTTATTTGGCCTGGCAGCTAAAGACTTTTGTAAAGATCTGCAAATCAGGCATGAAAAAATATGATCACGCATCTGCCAGTTCCCTGGAGATTTACCAAAAGATATGGCTCATGCGGCAAGAATCACCAGCTTATAAGGCACTAGTACGTGAATAGGTCATCTATTTGCCGAGGAAGGCTTTGGGAAGTTCCATACAAACGGGGTACAACCGTCGGGATGTCATTTATTATACCGCCACAAGAGAAAATGTACTTGTCAGCCTCTAATATGGGGTTTAAAGTTTAGCTTTCCTTTTGTCTTCTTTTGATTGTTTAATTACGCTCCGTAACATGATTTCTTATGTTGAAAACAAATCGAGGCTAAGAATTTGCAGGCCAGGCCGATCAGACAAGCTGATAAATACACAATAAAGGGATGTATATCATAAATAAGAACAATTTCTGTTTATTCTGATTGTAATTTCCACAGCTTGGAAAATCTTGGTTTTTGCTTCAAAGTCTCCAGGGTTTCTTGTACTAGCTAATAGACGCTTTATTTGATGAAAAAATATCAAGGTTGTAAATCACGCAAATTATGGAGTATGCCAACAGCAATGTGAGGTCGACAAAATAGATTACAAGTAAATAGGCCATTTTGAAACCAAACCTGCCACTTGCCTTCACATATTTCCTCACATTCACTCAAAGAAACCCAATTCACCAATCCTTGAGTTTAGAAGAGGGTTTGGTGTATTCCTTATTTGCGAAACACCTCTCCTGTGACCTGCCAGTTTAATCCCTTTTGAGATTTCAATTGATACTAAAAAAACACAAAGGCAGCATAAAGTTCCCAAGGAACCACTAGTTTCCTTAAGCAACAGGTTACAACACATTATGCATTTTAAAAAGACTCCGCTGGCTTTGAGCTGCTGGGGGGGGCACCCGTGAATTACCCAGAAAGTATTTATCTGAGATGTTCTCCAGCTCACTCACACCTTGATGACCACACAAGTAGTGATTATTTGCTATGCTGATAATGGATAATGCAACGACAAAACTATTGAAATATTTCAGAAGATAATTTTACAGCGGTCTTCTAGTTAAAAATAAATAAATAAATCCTTGCCTTCTTAGTTTTTACAAAAAGAAAGACATTCAGAATGCACATAAAGATAAAAACAACTAACGTTAGTCACATTTCCTAAACTGATATGAGTAAAAAAAAATTAAAAAAAGATAAGCGTGTCTGTTGGGATGGATATGATATTGTAATATCTAACAGATATATTGTAAACACAGTATTAGCCGTAAGTACCATTTATTGCAAAAGTGTTTTATTCTACAGCTACACTGTAAATCGCCTGGAAATAAAATTCTTGCAAACTTATACATTGTAAAAACAAGTATTCTACATACAGTACACACTACCGTGACACCAACATAGTATATTAACTTATTTATATTACATTAATCCGTGTTGTTTCGTTGTAATGAGTCTGTTGTGCCATAATGATGATCCAACCACCCAGGTGTTTTAAGAGACATATCTATTTCTGCTCATTATTTAGAGCACTGGTGTTTATCTTATCCATTTTTTAAGTGGCAACCGAAAGTATAATTCAATACTACATGGTAGAGACAAACATCCAATGACAGTTCACTTGAAACATATGTGGTCCCAATTCCAAACATTTTTATTGGGTTTTATCTGTGAACAAACGGGTTTTCTGATATGAAATGATTATAATGAGAAAACGCTGTAGAAAAAAAAATGTTGGAGCAACTCATTAAAATAGTGAGATCCGAAAACAAACCACAGAGATTAACAACATCCCTTTACATTACAATCCTCCGAGACAAACATTAAAATTACATTCACCCATGTTGTGTACTTAAAGGCTTCCCAGTTTTAAAACTTTCTGTTTCAAGTCATACTTAAAGTAAAAACAACAAAGAGGCTTAATTATATTTGTACATATAGTGTGTCGGCCAGTTATGATTATGATAGAATCCCAAGGGTTTAAATGTCTCCATCTGTTGCAAACGGTGCATAGACGGGGTTAGCGATCTCTGCTCAGCGGCATAACAACACCGTCTGCTATTTGGGAAAATGGTGTATGATAAATTTGCTTATTCTGTAGTAATGAGACCAAGGCATATTTATTTAAATTCTAAATTCCAGCAGTAAGAGAAAGCAAAGGTTTACAAAGTATGTCTCCAGCCTCCATTCTCGTGTAGTCTCCTTTTGCAAAAACATGGAGGGGTTATGCATTTGTCCCCCCCCATCCCCTAGACCTGCTAAGCCAAACACATCTACTGCTGCCTACTGAAAGCACTCCCATCGACTTAAGTAGAAACAGTTTCCTGTTTTAAAAAAAAGATTTCAACAATAAGATAATTCCTTTACATTAAAAAAAAAATATACTGTGATTAGCTGAAATGAGCTTCTGTCGTGGCAACAGAATGCACCAATATCAATTGGATGTTTTACTTTTATTTTAAGCATACAGTGCTTAGAACGTGGCAACAAAGCATGCTGTGAGATATGTAAACTAAACATGTACATGAATTTGAGTAGTTCATGATCATGCATTTGTGCCTGGACATTAAGCAGCTTGTGTATGAGAAAGATAATCAGTTTGACGGGTCATTACTACTACTATGCTGGCTCTGAAAATGGGAAATGCTTGAGAAACAGCCTGATTGCAGTAGTACAACAACAAGAAAGGGAAAAAAAACTAATTCTTTATTTAATTCTCATAAAATAGTTCCTTTAGGAATTGCTCTTGACCCAAGTAATAACAGGGAAAGAAAAAAGTTAAACAGTATATATTCAGGATCTTCTTAGAACGAGTCACTCAAGGTCCTCCTTACTTGTTCTTTATAAGTGAAAGGAAGGGCCATGGACAGGGGTGTAACTAGAAACCACATGACCCTGGTGCAAAAATTGCCCCAGGGCCCGCCAACTTCAACAGTTGGTCTGTGCCATTATTGCCGCCAAACAACTGGTCTGTGCCTTCTTTGCCCCTTGCGCCCACTTCCAACATACACTTCAGAACACATATGTAAGCACTTACAATAATTACACACACTTACTTATACTCCCTAACACACACACCATCTCACCCCATTTACACATCCATGCTCTCTCACACACACACACACCATCTCACCCCACTTACACATCCATGCACTCACACACACAGATTTACACATTCATACACACACACAATTACAGGATCAGGTAAAAGGACATGTCTAACAGCTCGGCATCAAACTTCAGAACGGTGGGGAGTGGGCAGAAGATTAGCAGGAATTAGGAGTTTGCAAACACCACTTTATTGTCAGGGATTAAACACAGTGACCCAAGGCCATTTCTGGAAAGTGTGACACTGTTGCACTTGCAATAACCACAAAGTACTTGGATATAATGTCCCACTGCATTCCTAGTTTTATTCTTACGTTATATATTTATTTTTTTTTACGATAACTTCAGTCAAGGACATGGTATACATTTGGTTGATTGGCACATAGCCTCAATGCACTCTTCATTACCGAGCACAATTGACAGTGCTCTCTTCTCAGACAAAGGTTTCAGTAAATGAGGACGTTCTGTATTCCTAAATTTTCCTCTATTTCAGGTTTATTTTAACGTGGAGCATTGTAACTAGGTCGCCCTAGAGTCCCAGAATTTCTTTCCTTTGTTAAAGAAAATAACCACAGATGTCTTACATTAATGTTGTGTCCTCCCATTTACTTGTTTTCCCTATTTAGTAGTTTCAATATTCTAGTTTGTCCTTGGTCTAAATGTAAAATATGAATAGTTCTACATTTAATACGTTTTAAGTGTTGACCTTAACACCTGGAACCAAATCCCTACCAGTAAACAAGCACTAAACTGCTCTTTATTATACAGTTGGACTTGCTGAACCAATTCCCTCTGTGTAGTAGAACAAGGAATACTATTAACCTCGCTAAATGACAAAAAAAATGGTAAAATTTACATGGAATGACCAGAGGGACCCCTTCCATGTACATAGTAATTCACTTGCACTGAGGCAACATCTTCATCCCACAAAACAGGTCTATACCTAAAAGGCTTCATTATCAAAGTGAGCTAAAGAAAGGCATTAATTACCTAGATCCTTAGAGGCATTGTAAGTCGCCAGGTTCCAAATGACTGGTGCCCATTAGACTTTAATTACAGTCTAACAACAAGTAACCATACCAGAAAATAAAACCCAGAGGTCTCCTTATGTGAGGGTTGTAGGGAGAGCTAAGTGAAGGACGTAGGACAGGCTAGACATAGAGATGGGCCTAGTCCCCAGAGACTCAAAAGGGAGCAAGGAATGGACACAAACATCTCTTCACCCAGAGATGAATTCCCACCCAGGAGGCTGAGTGATCAAACGTGAATCCCAGCAATACTCAGAAGTTCACATAGTGTCATAAGTAACAAAATTTGCATGACCCACTTCTGTATACATATGATACTTGCATACCCTTATGTGTAGTGTACATATTTATACACTGTATCAACCACAAAGTATTGAATAGAAAAACAAATGCCCAAAGCCACCTCCACACAATGTATTTGTCATAGTTATTTCATGCTGGACTGCGGAGAGCCAGTACCTCTAATATACCCAATGCCATCCTCCACCTCCGTTGCGTCATCATTCGTACGATATATGAAACTATACATGAATTCCTATCTCAAGACGCATTGCTGTTTATACAAGACTAAGGGCATTGTATAGAAAAACTATGAGCAAAAAAAATAAATGTATTCAGATATGCCGAGTCAATGGATTACATGGCAAGCCAAAGTCAAAGCCAAGAATGTAAGCATTACAACGCAGTTAAGTTCATATACAGAGCCTCTTGTGCACCTTTCTGCTTTGATGTCCCTTTACAACGTAGACAAATAGTCTTATTGGTACCTTATCTACAGAGGAAAGACATTTTGTCAAGCAAGCCAACCAAGGTATTTGTATTGACAAATAATACATTGATATGAACAGAACTGTACGGAATTTTATTAGCAGCATTGGCCATGTAGTAATTGAATTCTTTGCAGATGTGTAATCGCTTGCACGTGATTAATATACAGACCAATGCTCTTTTGTATATACAGTACGTTTATTTACATACTATTGACATACCTACAGAAATACTGTTAGACATTGTTGCAATAAAACTATACTTCAATAGTATGGACTAATATCTTCAGACTGTGTATAGCTTCTTTATTTTAAAGGGACAGTGTAATGCCAAATGAAGCCCCACCAAAGAAAAATATATAAAATAAAAAAATATTAAAAAAAAATAAATAATGTCTGGCTGAATACATATACACCTCCTCCCCATTCATGTGCAAGGGCACCACATAAATTTTATTTGCATTGAACTGCATATTTTGACTAACCCATATAGAGAGTGTGGTCACTAAACAACATACAATACAAAGCATTAATCCCTGGCAAATAAACCTTAGCAGAACTATGATTTTATCTTCTTTAATCCCATGAAGACACAGAAGCCTTCAAAAAGCTTTTTTCAGTTTTTGTCCCACATTCTCTTAAATACCGGTAAGTTATAAATTAGTGGAAATGTAAAAAAAAATAAATTTTATAATGGTTTATTCAGTCACAAAAAAATTAACAGATTAAGTGGAAAAGTACCTTCCTTTAATTCATAAATGTTAATGAGATTTAAGGTCTTATCCTCCAATGCCCCTCACAAACCTGCAAAGCTTTTTTTGGTTTATATGATCTTGAACGGTGCAAAAAATCCCATTTATAAATAACGAGGAGTGTGGGAGAGAAGGGTGTCAGTGTGTGAGAGTATGCAGCTGCAGAGACAGCGGTGGGGGAAAATGTAGCGTACATAATGTTTACACAAATGTTAATTTTTTTTTTTATATATTTCTCTACAAAAAAGGAAATACACCGTATTTGCTTGAGTATAAGACACCCCCCCAAAATTTTAATATTAATTGAGAAAAAAAAAGGAAAAGCCTGAATAAAAGACTACCCTAGAAGAAAAAAAGTTTTACTAGTAAATATTTAATAAAAACTATGATTGAGAAAAATGAATTTTTGGTTTTTATCTTCTTTTACCTGCCACTCTGAGCCCAGTTATGCACATCTGCCCCCCAGATATGCCTTATACCCCACTTATATGCCACTCTGCCCCAGAAACGCCTTATACATCCTATATGCCACTCTGCCTCCCTGATATGCCTCTTGACCCCCTATTTGCCACTCTGCCTCCAGATAGGCTTTATACACCCATATATATATATATATACCACTCTGTCCCTTGATATTAATTTTAACCTTCAATTTAACTCTCTGCCTCCCTAATATTCATTTCAACCCCTTATATGCCATTCTGCCTCCCTGATATTCCTTTTAACCCCTTATATGACACTCTACCTCCCTGATATTCTTTTCAACCCCTATATGCTAGTCTGCCTCAAGAAAGCCTTTAAACCCCCCATATGCCACTCTTACCCTCCGACTTACCAGTGCTTCTTTAGACTTCTCCCCATGCTCCAGATTCCTTGGCGTGTAGTGGGGCAGCCGGCGGAGGTCTTTGTGATGGGCGCAGACAACCTGAGCTGTGGCTATCGGCACTTCCACCGGGGCTTCTATGAATGAGCACCAGAAGGTCATGTGATGCCAGAGCTTCTTCATAGAAGCCCCAGCAGAAGTGGAGGTTGCAGACGCCCACCGGCTGCTGGAGAGGAGGATCCAGGTCTCCTGCAGCGCTGCGGGTGATCTGGATCTTAGTCTTGTTGTCAGATCTCTATTTGAGGTCTGATTAGAAGACGACCTTCAATATGAGATGATGGCTATTTTTCAGAGCATTTGCTCTGAAAAAACCTTGTCTTATAATCGAGCAAATATGGTATTTCTAAAAACATGAACGCAAAACACACGTCAAAGAGAGCATGAGCAATTGATGTATTCCTTGTATACTTCTACTGCTTTTAGTTAAAGGAGTTTTTTCACACAGCAAAATAAATGGCACATTTTGCATAATAATTTTGTTCCTAAAATTTGTTTTGTCTTATCCACTCTTCAAATTGTTTTAGACTGAATTGAAAAAACATTTTAAAATAGGCCTGATGACCTGCTGTTAAATTCTGCACACAAAAGTAAGGAGGAGACCATGGAAGGTGCTAAAGCAAAGAGAATCAGTAGAGGACAGTATTCATTAGGTAGGGCACTGGTTAAAAAACATGTTACTGTCACGTACAAGTAGTTAGGAGACACCGTGGTCAGGTAGGACTCCAGGACAGAACAGGTCAAACAAGCCGAGGTCAGGTTTCCGGAGAGCAGGATAGTCATATAACGTAGCCGAGGTCAGGATTCAGGAAAACAACGAAGTCAGACGAGCCGGGGGTCATACACGAGAATACAGGAACAAAAATGCTATCTGGGTACTAGCACAGGGCATAGACAACCATCAGAAGGCAAGGTGAAACTGGTCTGAGGGGTTTAAATGGAGAACAGCGGAGTCTGAATCTTCCATCAGCCCCTCATGACATCACTTCTGGTGTCTGGGAATCGCGGCCATCTTGGCGTAATCTCCCTTCGTGGCGGCTGCTGCGGAGGTGGCCGTGCGTTGGAGGGGGGTCTCCCTATCCTGCGTGGCGGCTGCTGCGGCGACGTAGGAACCGAGGACGGGTAAGTAACAGTTACATACTAAAATTACTTTTTTCTGGGTTTAAATCCTATATGTGCAATTGTTTTGACATACATTTATGAAACAGGCTAGCTTTATCAAGGTTTTAATGTTAAGATATTATAAAAGCAAGGTCAGGAAACAAAAAATGCTGCCATTTTACTGTAAGTGTTCAATAATGTGTAAATGTATTCTAAACTATTCAAAAAATAAAAAACACACTGTGGCTGCAAAAGCATTACATGGCACCTGTCCTTCAAAAAACATTAACTTATTAACATCTTATTTTCCACTCTGCCTATATGTTCTATCCTCTTTCTAGCATGGTCTAATGTAATAGTATCACAAATGTAAAAAAAGTAATATACAGTATATTTGCATTAGAAACCCACTTTATTTGCATATTATGGGATCAGACACCGTAACTTGTTGCTCTGTAGATTTCTGAAGAATATTTCTCCCCATTAAAGGTTCTTGTTTCCTTTTGCAATTAGTTCTTTAAGACTTTGTGAGAATGAGGGAGTTAAAGTCCTCAAAAAACATTTAAATATTAATGTCAGATATTTAATATTTTTGCTGCAGATCCCAGATGTCTTAATATGAGTTTGGCTATCCTACAATCAGAGATCGTGACAGCTCTCTATAAAGGTGCCGTAGGACCCAGGGTGCCTCATAAAATAGAACAACATAACTGCATTGTGTAAAGAAAAACAAAAGGAACCCATTTTTTTTTTGCCTCAATGTTCCCTGTTTTTTCAAAAATGCATTAAAAGGTTTATTGAAAAACGACGCTCGCTTAGCAACAAGCTTAGTTATTGGAAAATACAAAAGTATATCAGAAATCTAAAGGGATATTAAAGTATATACAGTATACTCTCCTTAACAACGAAAAAATACAACTCCTGTCCTTGACAAATGTCCTTATTAGCGAGAGACAATTCTACTCAAATATATGAACCAAATAGGAATTCAATATTCCACTCTTTTGACTGTTGAACATACTCATGAAATGTAAATAAAAGTCAGTTCATAAAATAACATAAAAGCAGATTTTAAGACTCCCTTGGCATCAGGAATAATAAGCATGTTACACTTTTATAATATTTTTGCTTGATGTCCTATAACTGAGATTGGTTCCATCTTACCAGTAGCCTTAAGGATTGTACAGATTGAAAAAAAAAATTTTTCTTTTCCCCAGACCATTTAAAAGAAGTCTATTTATCATGACAGTCAACCAAAGGGTCAAAACCGATGGACTTAAAATTCCTCCTAGCATAAGCTACGAGGAAAGGAAAATGTAGGATCCAAGGGCAGGCTTTGACGATTATCACACAAATAGACACACGGATTAACATTACACAACAGCTCATCGCAAAGTCATCTATATAAGTCAGAGGTTCCTAAGGGCTTAGGTATCTTCATACATGCTGCCTTCAATGATTTATCATTAAGTCCACATCAACCGATGAAGGGCAGCTGCCCTTGATGCCAGAGGAGAGTCGCCCATACGGACCTTAGATGTGATCCACAGAGTACCAAAGAATATTTGGCGCGTAAACGTATATAAGTATTCATTTTATAAGCTTTTGCCTTGCTAGAAAAAACATGATATTATTATTATTATTATTATTATTATTATCTTTTATTTATATAGCGCCAACAGTTTACGCAGCGCTTAATACAAATACATAAAATTCAAAGGGATATGACAAGACAAGAATTGACAGACTAAGACAAACCGATACATTTGGTGGAGAGAGCCTGCTCGCAAGCTTACAATCTAGAGATATGCCTGGTTTGGTTTGTAAGTCTTGGATTTTATGTCTTGGAGTTATGTCTCAAGTTGTCAGATGATGAACTGCATCATTTTGCTAATATAGTTACTATTGTGGAAATAGTATTCACTTGGTACACACAGCATAATGTTGCGTTAATATTTTGTATGCACAGTAACATAAAACCGTCATGTTTTACTCAGCTTCTATGCCATTACTCATGGATTACTCACTTTTCCTCTCCTTATTTTAATCACTTGGAACCTGGCCCAGATTAACTGGAACCTCATCCAATAGTCAATCACCACTTGTTATATTTTATGACTTTAATAAAAAGTAACAATCGGTAAATAACTCTTGAATAAAATACCATATAACACTGACAGGTTCCTAATGATTGTAGAAGAAGCGTGAGACAAAATTGAAAAATGAATGAAAGTCCAACAAATATTCAGAGGTCTCTCGTTCGGTGTAGTTTAATTGGAGGTCCCTATTCATTTTCAGATATTTGTACAAATGCAAGAGTTAGACACATGTGTTAAAATTATAGTTCATATGAATCTAAATACAGCAACATGTTGTCTTTACTAAAGCAAAATGACGCACTCCAACTGCAATGATTAAACTTCTTTTAGTACACTGAGGGCAATTGATCAGTATTAAACAACCCTCGGGTGTTCAAAGGTTAAAGAAATGATGGAACCATGCAACTTCCATCATTTACCTATTTCCCTGGGCACAATGACGAAGGTTAGAGTATATTTCCCTTAGCAGCTGAAATGAAGTCACTCGAGCAACACTACTCAGGGATTTTCTTTGCAACACAATGAAACTGTCAATAATGTCTTACTTGTCAAATGTAAAAGAAATCTGTAAATTTCATCTACCCAACAAGCTGCAATTATATCTTAAACGAGATCAGTGCATCGAGAACATCAAGTTAAATGAAAATACTTGTCTTAATGTACACATACAGTACCTATTTCATTTAAACAATCACACGTGTAGCGTTATTCACTGCTTCTTACTAATTGGTGTCCATTTCACTAATGATTTTACAAAGGGCTAGTGTGCAATAATCCTTGAAGCTCCTCGGTGGCATCTAAACCTTAAGTGTCGACAAGGAGACGATCTGAAGACTGATAATGATGTTAAACATCTATACTTTACTTGTTAATAATTTAATAACTGTTCGAAAACCAACACAGGCTGGTGAAGATGCCCAGAGGAGACTATTAAGACAGTAAAGGTGTTCAGTATTGATATTTTTTTTCTGCTGACAGTTTGGGAAACCGGAAAGCTTACCTAAAATGTGTTAAGTCGGCATTTTTCCCTATATGATGAATTTAAACTACAAACAATGGAAAGATTATCAAAATCTATTAAAATTAAAACTTAACATGTAATGTTACTAGATTTTTACATAGAAAAATACAGTGGCAAGTAGCTGTGTTGTAATATGTGCCATGTTTTAAAAAATATTGAATCAGTAACCTTGCAAAAGTGGTCGCCATGTTTTACAGGTTCAGCTAAAACTAAAGATCTGATGATCAGGAAAGGAGTCTGGGTAAGGATCTGCAATGCTTGCCTGATGGGCAAAACACGTCACTGGAACAACAGAAACATAGTAAAGAAGGACAAGGCAGGGTCATAGTTTTAACTCTTTCACTGCAAGATCGCTCTAAATGAAGCGATTGGGCAGCAGGGGAACATTGGGGCTAGCCTCCACATGTGAAGAAACCTTGGCCCCTGTCACTGGTAAACAAGGCTTGTGGGGGCTTTTTTTTGCTGTTGCTGGGCTTTCTGGGCCAGGAAGACCAGCAGCAGAGCCCTGTCCAAAACAGGTATTAACCCCTAAAATGATGTGGCATCGAAGGGGTTAATGCTGCACCGTCGCTCTCATGGAGAGATTAGGCAGCAGGGGAAATGTTGTGGCAAGTGTGGGGACCCAATCAACACACAATTCCCTTCCACAAAGCTGCCGAGGCAGCTGAGAACACGATCGTCGGTTTACTCCTGTGAGAGTGATCAAAGGCTCTGGGGGGGGGGGGCTCGGGATGGCTGTGCTGGTCTGGGCAGACAGAAGCAGTGCCCCTGTGATCACCATGATTGTGGCAATGTGGGGGCATTTTTTTCCCCGATAGTACGTCACCAGACCCGAAAGGGTTAAGGCTGTATAACACTAGATACACTCACCAAACCTTAAGGTTGAGCAGCTCATTAATGGTGTCCAGAAAAAGGCTTTACTTTGCTTGAGAGAGTCTTATTTGGGTTAAGAAGCAGAGCAGTCCAACTGAATCGGCTCCTTGGCAAGCAATATAGCCAAGAAAAATTAGGTAGGACTTGTCAAATGTGGGGTACTTTGACATAGTGGTAGGCTATGCAATATCTTGCCATATAGTGTGATGGAGTCCCCAAAATGTATGCCTTACACGTGTGGTTTTTCAGAATAGTATTTGCTGGGTATGTGCTGAATTCTTGCTTTGTTTTGCATCATAACCACAATAAAATGATATTCGGATGAGACACTCACAATGATATCACTACTAATTAAATTCCTGACAAAATAGACTAAGGACAGGAAAAACTGCAATTCCATTCTGCCTCAATGGAAACAACTCCATCTTATAAAACGTATTACCATTTCATACGGGCTAATGTAACTTACGCTGTAATAGGTTTTTGAAGGAAAAAAACTAAGGGTTACATACAGTCATATGGCTTATAGTACAACAGATTATATATTAAGAGTAGTGAATTTCTTGTCCTTGGTATAAAATTATAGCATTTTGTGCATCAGCCGGTTCGAAAAGAGAAAGAGGCTGGTAGGGTTGTTTTGGCAGCTTATAACATTATGTGCAAATAAAGTGTACAAAATGTACAAAATGAAGCATTAAAAATATATGGTGTGTCACTAATGTAAAGGAATTAAAGAAAACTTGGAATGTGCATAAAGCAATCCCAAACAATACATTCATACAAAGCATCGACCTTAACCATGTTACAAAACAAACATGCTTCGTTCTTGTTTACCTATTTTTTTGATCAAAAGTGAAAGCTGGTTATTACAAAGCCATATGTCTGTAAAGATCCATCGGTAGAGACTGTTGTACTCTATAATTATGTCGGGTTCAATAAAAACATTTTATTAATGGGAGAAAAGAGCAAAATAATCACACAGTAAAAAAAAAACAGTATTGATCAGCCAACCAGCCTCAGAGCATGTACTTGAAAATTGTCAGATCTGTATCTTGATCAGATAGAGGATTTAAAATGGTTAACCCATAGATTGCATGGTATAACAGCAGAACACTTTTGGTGGATTCAAACAAACATGTTTTGTGATTTGAGAGGCTTAAGTATTCCAGGTATTGCGAGCAGCCATTCCTAGTACATAGTAGTTTATTGTTTACACTGTTTTTTTTTTTGTTTTTTTTTTATTATATCAAATATTTGTCTTCTTTCAGACAAAATTTAACAGACCATGAAATGTCATATCGCAGAATTTGGAGATAAGTTATTCTTCAAAGTTGAGTCTGTCAGAAATACAATGTTCTGTTTTTTTATCTTAGACCAATAACACCAGTTAGAAAACACAATATTGCTTGTAAGAGAATTTGTACATAAAATGTTCTACCGGACAGATTTTAACTCTTTCATTTAACTTGAGTTCCGATTTAACAGTTGGTGAGGAAGTATACACCCCCCAAAAACACGGGTTTTCTGTTTTATAGACCACTATTTAATCAACAAGATTCTACCAAGCAGAGGTCAAGGGCAAAGGCAAATGGGATAATCAAGTGGCAAGCATGGGGTCAAATACAAAGTAATCGGAAGAAAACACTGTAGCACAGCAAGGAAGGCAGGTCTGGAAACTGAAGTCCAAGGACACACAGGAACCGAAGCACTGCAAAAGCATGTGGATTGAGGCCTACACTGAACCCACGGAGCTGTGCAGCAGGGGACAGGCCAAGGAGACACCTGACCGTGCCAGATAATGGCCAGCAGGGCCTGATGAAACTGTCATCTAATGATAAAATAATGATAAACAAGAAGAGCAACAGACAACCGGAATGCTAATGCTATCTATCCCTCAGAATTGTTGTTATTATATGAAGGTTAAAAAAAAAAGTAAAAAATGACGAGAAAATAACTCCATCCGTTCATTCAAAAAAAAGGGTTATTAGATAAAGCCTGAGGCATGTTTGCATTAGTAAAATTAGGCAGTCAGCATTGCTTCTCACACATTTTGTTCCAAATGCTATGTTAATACAGTGGTTGGATATCAGAAAAAATACCAACAGGGAAAAGACAAAAAGGTAGAAATACTTATGTTGCCTCAAGTTAAGATATTTGGGATTTTTGTTGGTGCTAAAAACGTGAGCATGAATTACAATTAGTAAATATGGTCATGTCAGAAAAAAAATAAGTCACAGGACTGAAGAATTTTATTATCTGGAAGTCAGGCTTAGCTGTATAAAACGGATACAGCAAAAAGGCAATTTGTTGAGAAAATAAAAAAAGAAAAACAGTTTGTTACAGAAAACAAATAAACAACAACAACACTGGTGTTAACTTTTGTAAAATTAGATTTGTTCCCAGAAGTACTAAATCGGTTTCAAAAAATACTTAATAAGTGCCTAGAAGGTTAAATCAGTAGCAGTAAAAGCTTATTAGAAAACAATATTCAACTTGAAAAATGTTGTCTATTACAATGTTTTTCACTCCATTCACCGGGGACCAAGGTAATGGTGAAATGGTGTGCAAAATAGACTTTTGTATTTTGAGCTGACGTAGAAATTTTACCACCGAGAAATTAATAAATCTTCGAGAATTGGGAAAAGCAAGTAAGCTGTTAAAGTTTGCCAAGGTGTATGCAGTTGGAGCAAGTACTAGCGGAAATACGCAAATAGTACAATTTAAAAAAATAATAAAAATGGACACATTTAAGGATTATAATTATTAATTAATGCTCATGGGGTATTCTCTGTTGATTGGACCCCATTGTTTGATTTATGTGTTACACAGGGTCAGCTCTGACTATCTTACATAAATGACTTGCTTAGGTTTGCCCTTCATAATGTATAAGAAAATTGGCGAGCAGAAAACGGCAGCTTTCCTCTTGGTACTGACTGTTACAGAGGATGGTTTTAGGAGTTTATGATTTTACTAGATATGGATTAGTCAGTAGATGGGGAACTACTATGGAAGCAGTTTACTTCTAACTTTCTGTCTGCTGGATTTGTAGGAGAATTCATCCCCTTTCTTGGAGTAACTGGTTTAGTTCTGGCAGCCTGATCACTTTCTAAGCTCAAACAGTGTTGCTGTAATGCTTCGATACCAAGGCACTATAGCCACTCATGGTCCTAGCTTTTAGAAAATTATATCTACCATCTTCTGTTTTTGATTAGGCAAAATCACTTCTTTAGATGCATGTGACTGAGAAATGAGGATATATGAGAGCACAAAAAAGGCCAATTTCATTTATACTGTATTTTAGATAGCATCAGGACATCTTTATGAGGAGGATTTGGTCAGCATAAAATGGACTTTCCTATCTAGAAAGAATAGCTAATCTCAGCAAAGTCACAATATAAAAGTACTCCTAAGAGATCTGTGTGCACAAAATGAATGCATTTTGCAGGCTCTTTCTAAAAAATCCTCTCTAGAATCTAATATGCTTATCATCTATGTACTATAGAAATATGAGATAAATATGAAATAACTAGCACATATTAGGATGGCAAAAAAGAATGCCGTTGCCAAATTAATCCTTTTAATTTTACAATATTAGTCCTGCACTTCATAAATGTTCTAATTCATTAAAGGCTCCGCGCCAGCTTGCACATGCTCACCATCTAACATATCTGTGTCTGATTGGACATGTCCACTTTGCAGACTATAGTGGTGGAACCCAACATCTAGTGGTAGGAGATGTGGCCACCCAACCGCAATGTGGTTGCTACTCTGTCAGAAGTTCTTTGCTGCCATCTGGCCATGGAGTGCATCACAGTATATACCCATGGTTGCAACCAGGCATGAGGGGTTATGGCAGCCAGGATTACCACATGGCTTAGATTCACTTAGCAGCCTGTAGCTATTGTCTGGGGGGGGTATCATCATCCAGTTGTAGTGTGGTTGAGTCTCTGTAGCTGATTGCTCCTGATGTGATATAATTTCAGCTTTTGTGTAGATAAAGACATATTAATGATTCATCAAACATTCACAGATGATCAGCTTTACATGTCCACACAGGTCAGATGTATACATATTCATGTATGTGAAAACAGGATTTTACCTAGCCTTTTACACAGACTAACTGTACATGCATTGAATGGAAACTTAGGAGGCCATTAACTGGTCTAATTAAAATAATAACATAAAGATTAAGTATGCTCATGTTTGCGGCATGTGTTTTTAATGGGGTAACGTTATGCTGTGCAGTATGTTGTAAGGAGTATGTTGAATGGGCAAGGTGGATCTACATTCCCATTTTAATGTGAAGTCCTACAGGCAACAGCTATGATATGAAGACCACTAGCTATCAGGAACAGGAAGCATGGATGTACCTCATGAGATCTATCCGCCAGTGCCAATGACTGTGGTATAAGAGGGGACCATAACCAGCAATTCTGTCATCTTCCTCTTTGCAACCCTGTTACAATCAGATCAGTTCTTTTTGTTTCCTCCTCACTGTAGAAATACTGTTGACAGCATCAACAGGTTGTGAAGAGTACCCTTCCTGTTTTTGATTCAGAAAGAATATGGCCTTGTGCTGCAGTATGTTCCCGAAGATGATCGCTGTCTTCTCATATGTAAACATGAGTCCCTTCAGCCTGTCATCATCATCATCATTTATCTCCTCCATTAGGGATGAGACAGCATATTAGATCACTAAATGTTCCTTAAGAACAACCTCAATCCCTCTTCCACCAAGATTCATCCCACCCAGGGTCCAACCTTTCTAAAGGTTAACCTTTCTAAACCTTGTGTGTCTCCCTCTAACTGTCTGGGCATGTCCCTCTGTGCTGAAGCATGATGAACACAGGTTATTGGGAACACTGGAAATATTCGGTCCAGAGATGGCCATAATGAGCTTTAGCTCTAGTAGCAATGTGAAAATGAACTTCTTTGTTCATAAGCGAAACATAGACATGCTGTGATTATGTGATATCCATGCTAAACATGCACATGAACAGGTATTTTTTCTGTGCTTTGGGAGTTGAAATATGAACACGAGGGTAATGTTCATGTAGGCTCTTCGTTCTCTTAAAAAGTCTATGATTTCGATAAGGAATCACTTGAACGAAGATCTTGGTAATCCTCAAACCATAAACCAGTGAGATCTAAGCACTGCTCTTACTTCACAACTCATTAACCTTTAATCAGGTTTGCACTTATCTCAAACAACTTAGGAGCCCCTAAGCATTTTTCTCACAAGTTGTAAGGAACTCATCTATGCAGCATTAAAAAAGTTTAAATATGAATCTAAAAGTCTAAATCACAAATGTAAAAACCCTTCTCGTTCGTCCATCTTATGGTTATTGATTAGCTCCAGCCCCGTTCTATACTATCACTGCTATTATCTTCTTAGAAACACCATTTCATGTTTTGTCCTTCCAGTCTGACATTCCAAATTGTATATCAACAAAATCAATTCTAAGACCAAAGAAATAAAGTGTTAGAAGTGAAACATAATTACATTTGTGTAGTCCGCATTGGGGTTTCCATTGAGATGCTGGTTAAATACAAATATGGAAGATACCGATACCTATCCAGACTACAATACATTTATTTTATTATCATTGCTTGGTTATATTTTTTATAATTGTTTAGTGTTGATATAGCTCCACTCAACAAGTAACACGGTCCAATACCTACAAAACAGTCACACATATACACCGACCTACCTTTTTTCAGAAAAAGCTCATCTACCAGTCCATGTCACCGTTCTTCTTCTCTCCTGCTGCTGCCCCGCAGTTTTCACATGTTTCAAAGTGTTCTACTCATTTGACTGATGGAACCAATGTCCAACATTCAATCATAAAAAGCACAGATCTCTGTCAGGGGTAGAGCGAGTTGGCCTGAGAGCAGGAGAAATTGCACCCGGGTGTGGTGACATAAGTATTGTGGTCAATGTTTTGATATGTCTTTTGATATGTTAACGAGGGCGCACCTACAGTGATTCAATATACCTGTTGAATGCAAAATCTTAGTTCAGTCTCTCTCTGCCCACCATCCTGCATGGATGGGTAATCGGTGATGTGCTGGGTTATGTTGGACCTTTAGGTTGCAGGTTAGTCTTGGAAAGTGTTGCATTGTATGTTGGGCTGTCACTCATTTATTGTATGTTACTGTGTTTTTGTCTCTTATTAAATATCTGTTAAATGTAGACGAACCTTTGAGATATATTTTTATATTTGGTTTAAAACACCACACCGGGACACTACAAATATTATCTAGACCAATAGGTTAGATCTAGCAATACAGCTAAACTTGTCCTAAAAGATACCATAGAAAAAATATGATTAGAATTTAAGCTATGGTTTTCTGCTTGGTCCAGAGGAAAAATGCCAAATTGTTTAGAGAACAGAAAGGCTTACAGGCAACGATAAGTGTACAATAATGTGAGCCCTACTACAATAATAGGTTTTCTGCTAGAGCTGTATATAATATCAAGTATGGAATATATATATATATATATATATATATATACACACACACATACACATATACACATATACACACACACACCGATCAAACCTTTTGACCACTGACCACCCAGTATGCTAGGCAGCAAGTGAACATCCTCAAAGTTGATGTGTTAGAAGCAAGAAAAATGAGCAAGGGTAAGAATCTGAGCGACTTTCACAAGAGCCAAATTGTGATGGCTAGAAGACAGGGTCAGAGCATCTGCAAAACTGCATCTCTTGTGGGGGTGTTCCCAGTCTGCAGTACTCTCTGGGTTTGTCTTGGAGTGCCTGGGTAAGCGCCTGCTTCCTGACATCTCAGGACATCTTCCTGACATTATTAACACTCCCCTCACACTTCCCCTGAATTCTGCCCGGTTTTCTTGCACTGAAGACCATCTGCCCAGCTAGGCATGCCCCAACACAAAGCCACCTGCCCAGAAGAGGGAGAAGTCTAGTTCTTCCTTCGGTCTGATTGGAATTGTTTTTTCAGTCTATCCTTCATGTGTTACAAACGCATGATTTCTGTACATAATTTCATCTCTGGAAACTGGTTAAGGATTTAGAAGATATTTCAGATGCCCCAAAGCATTAGTTTTCCAGACTCCTCCAAGTAGAGCTTTTCCTTCTGCTATTTTTATAAAAATAAAATATATTTATTGGTAGAGTTTGTAATATAGAGTCTTCTCTTTGCTTGACTAGACAATCAAATTAAGTGTGTTTTCTCTTGCTGGCAGACTGAGAGCAGGGTTTATCAGTAACAACTACGTATGTATAATGTATATATAAGAGTACTAGAACTTCACGGATAATAAAATTGTTTTGCTTGTACAGATTTGAAACATTATTCATTCTACCAGCCCCCCAAACCCCCTTCTTTAATGTTTTTATTATTTTATCTATACTTAAAACAATCAACTGTCCACGGATATTTGAGCTGATCCAGGTGGAGGTAAATATCGTTTGTGCCACATGACAGTTTTGCTCAGAAGGGGCAAAAATGGCTTCCAGATTCCATGGGCTGTCAAAGTGATCCTTGGAGCAGCATTTTGGTAACCCTCTTAAATCCATTATGGATTTCCCCACTTCTCTGTCCCTAAACATTTTCTTTTCTCTGAAGCTCTTTCCCATTTTATCTTTTCACAGTTTCTCTGTGCTGAGTCAGCACTCCTGTATTTGCGATATTATTTGATATAATGGTAAGGATACCGTTAAGAAATCTCACTGATTTCCATACACTGATATTTATGCATGATAAAGGTATAGGAGCTTACAAAACTCTTCTGCAAACACTCCTGTTGACTATCCCTTTAGTAAAAATACCCCTTTATGTATGTATCTAGCTATTTAACTAAAAGCTAAACATTTTGTATATAAAAAGAAGATCTGATGATTTTTGTAGAAAACAAACTATTGTTCATCTAACTATTCATCCAACATTTAAACCTTGATCATGGCCAATACTTATTATAGCTTCAATACTCAAAATACCTACAGTAGGTAATGACTTGGCGCGAGCCAACTCTTTGTGTTCGTCTTTGTGGGGAAAAAAATCTTTGCATTCCACGAATATCCCTGCAGGTGCACAAATCTAGTAATGACACTCGTTTTCACTTATTTTCGTAACTCTCTTAAGTAATTGATAAATAATGCAACATCCTCCTGCATTATAAAAGTAAAACGTACTGCTGAAACTTTCATATTTCAAGCAGAAATGTAGAAAAAGAGAATGTCAAATACTTTATTGACCTAGTGAATTGCAGGTACATGCATTCAAGACTACTTCCGTCCCTCCTTCAGGAATTCTATACCATAGAATATGCCAAAAGAAGACATGAGCAAAGGGAAAGGGAGGAGACGCGAGAGACTATATCTTATATTAATCCAAGATTGAAAAATGTGATGATTTGGGAAAACTTTATTTAGGGTTGAACCTCTTTAAAGCACCATTTGTTAAAACTCCTGTCCTGTCTGTTTTATTTTAAGATGTATAATGCAATATTAACTATAAGTGTTAAATTAGTTGGATTAAGTTGACCGTTGGCTTGACGGGAACCCAGGCACCTGTACTTTGAGCTTCGACATTAACTAAATATGAATCCAGATCTGTATTCCATAGCAGAAACTATACGATAGGTTTAACCCCTTCATTTAAAACAGTTAAACAACATAAAAGTATAACATCCAAACTGTGCCCACAGATAATATCTGAATAGCCTAACAAAAGCTGTATTTTCAGTTGACAACTACTACGTTGAACTGTGATCAGTATGCTCCTGCCACCTAATGGCCACGTTACATCATACTCTCTAGGTCTAGTCGGTGCAATTGAGATATTTGATACTAGAGGACGTTAGCATCAAATCAATTAAAATAGCTATTACTGAATGTTTTCACAAATACATTATATTTATTTGTGGGATACATTACATAATATCAGTCCCTCTTTGAGACATATATCTCTTTGTCCTTCTCCAGGAGCTAATAACTTTTGGTGTGTATGAGTGTATCACTCAAATGTCTTGCATGGTTACATAAATACCTATATATATCAGTAGGTCGCCGATACATAAACATTTTAGTAAAGCCATGCCTCTGGCAACATCTCCTAAAACCCCACAATTCCATCCTCGCAGTATGCAGGTTATATGCAGGGGTGGTTCGTATCTTAAAAGCTGGCAGGGTCTTATAATGCATCCTATAGTGTAAATGTGCCACTTGGGCACATCAGAGATCTCTTGTCAGGGTTTCGCCCTGCATGCCTAGACCCTGTCTATCGTATACTGGACATTATGTCTACTTGCAGACACTAGTGGCCACCTTTCCCTATATGAGCACCTCTGCTACTTATTATCTGGACAGCTGAGACGTTAGCTAGGTGGACTACCCTTTCTGCGTTTGGCCCATGTGCTGAATCCTACCCATTTTGACCTGGCTTGCTCTTACTCTGCACTTTGATTCCTGAATTGGCCTTCTATATGTGATCTTCTGGTACCAACCCCACTTGTTCGACCACAACTCCTTGCCTGAGTGTTCAAGGGCAAGTGGCTATCCTGCCACTTGCCCTGTCAAAGGGCTTTCCAGTCATGTATCCATCGCCCCATCCAAGGACCTTCCAAACTATGTTCAGCATCCAGTCAATGGGCTATCTTGTCGTGTGCATCCGCCTTTGTGTCTGTGCTCTATTCCGCTAGGTCACCCAGTCCCGTTTTGTACTTAACTGTCTTAACAGCTTACGCCAATACGTACTGTTTCATATATAACCTTCTGTGTGTTTCTATTTGCTTGTCTATATATAAAAAAACCAAAACATTTCCGGTTTAACATTTCTGCTGTGTTTGTCTGTAATTGTCTCATTCAGTGTACGCACACAAATTATATTTTTTTTATTTCTCAGAACAAGAATGGCTTTTGTTAGAGCTTCTTTCAGGCAGATCCAGAAAGCTGATGCCCATAATGGAGCTTCTGTCTCCACAAATACTACTGCTACAGGGGTCCCATGCACCAAAGGGGTCCCCATCTAAGACCCCGCATAACCCAGTACAACAACAAATACTGTTTTCATGCTGTGCAGACAAATACATATGTTACACTGCATTAAAGTAGTAAGTGAAGGCCCTTTACCACCTGGTGCTTTTGCCCCATTTACCCATAGTCTTTAGGATTTAGGGAGCTAGCTCTAACTGCCCAACCGGAAGTCCTAATCTGGACACCTGAAAAATTGGGGAGTATGAGTAAAATATGCTTTTTTATTCAGTTTATAGTATTTTATTATTATTATATATATATATATTATTTTTTTTTAAGAGCAAGCAAGTCTTTGTCTTCTACTCTGTACTATGCTTCAGACAATCCTGTGGTGTGCTATTTTCCTAAGTATCCCTCATTAAAAAAAGAAATTATATGCTTCTTTGTGCTTCCTGCCCCTTCCAGTCCTCATTTACAGCTTTACATTATAGCAGGAGTTTAACACGCATTCTAAATGGATCATACTGATCAATGCAGTAAATAGCTTTCACACTTCTTGTTATCTCATCATGATGACAAAAAATACTTAAGTAGGTATATCTCCCAGCACTGGAGGCTCATTGAAACAAAATAAGCAGCATGTACCGCTTTGAAGATAGCTTTTTACTTCTCATACAGGGAACTGCCAGTATCGTTTGCTCACCATGCTGCATTAAATCAACATGAAATGTAATAGAGTTTTCCATTTTCCTCTTAAATAATGATAGTAGTAATGGTTCAGATTATCACTGATCTTAATATACACATACATATTATTAATGACTTATTTTTCCCTTTTACTAAAAAAAAACCCCTTGTTTTTCTCAGCTGGGAGTGCTGTCATCTTAATGTCACATATACTTTAAAAGGCGGCTCGGAAAAGAGAAAAAAAACTAAGGGAAAAGAAAATGTTAACAAAATCTAGCGCTGGAAAATGTTATATAACTTCAATATAATCTGCATTTGGGATTATGGAGTTAAAACGCCATGTCTTTCATATTGGTGGAGGCAGGGCAGAGTTCCTCTTAAAAACCAATTTCATAATTCGCTGAAATCAATAGAGGTTTGAAGGGTTTATTTGGTTAAGTTGTGATTTCAGATAATGTCTCTCATTTTCTTTAAAGTTTATTCAGAAAATGATTCTCATGTAAGCAATGCTTTCTTTCCTGTTCTTCATCCATGGAACACAGTGGTATGGCGTTGAAAGTGTTTAGCGCAAGCAGTTTCCTAAGAGAGGGATTTCAGATTCACTAATTAAATCTCAAATGGCTAGAGCAGCAGGAGATAGAACTCTAGGCCGTTTTTAATTAACATTTTTGTACTCACTTCAAACGATTGCATTTAGGGTTAGAAATGAATCAATCTCTGTTATCATGATATTCAATTACAGTTGTGTAAGTTTAAAACTCAACATACTCAAGAAATGTATCTAATGTCGACATGAATTACAATACTGATGGAGACAAGGCAGAAGGATTGTCTTACATAAAAATCATCACCCATTGTGGTTTTATGATTAATAGCTGGCTGGTCATTAAGAGGATTGTGAATTATGTTTCATTACATAGCGTCCAACATATAAGAATAGTTTTGTCAACATTGTAGATTCTTTAGATCTTAGCTGTTCGATATCTGGCAACAGGTCTAGGGCTACCATAAAAGCTGTATTTCTTCACACACATTCAAAGTGCTATGATATAGCATACGGAAATGTTTAAGCTCAGATTTATTCACTTACTTATACACCTCATATACACAAGCATTTGTAGGTCATCTTTTCCAAAAAACACTTGACCTTGTGTTGAGTTTTCCTTGTTGCACAAAACTAGAACCTCTAATCCATTCAAAATACATCTGTGCGTTTCTTCTGTAAGATGAGTTTGGTTGGCCAAGTATGGTGTATAGGTTGCAAATGGTCATCTTGTTAATTGCATTAATTGGGTCTTCTTTAAATTGGTTGCTCATAATGAATTCATTGCATTTTAACCACAATGTGTCTATATTCTCATTCCAAGGCCCACTTTAGTTAATAAACTCAAATGTAAATTACAAAGTTGGGCAGTAACAAGAAAGTTAGGCTATATTTGATGCTTAAAAACTATGATTGAGAAAAATGCATTCCTGTTTTCCTTTTATTTGCCAAACTGCCCCCCAGTTATGAACATCTGCCCCCCAGATATGCCACCCTGTCTCCCGACTTACCAATGCATCCCCAGACTTGCCCTCATGCACCAGACTCCCTGGTGTCTAGCGGGGGCAGCTAGTTGACATCCGCGTGATGCGCAAAGACAACCTCTGCTGCTGCCTGTCACTTCTGCCGAAAGTGCTGGGCAGCAGCGGAGGCCATCTGTGAGAATCGCGCCAACGTTTAACGGCTGTCAGAGAGGAGGAACCAGGTCCCCTGCAGCTCTTCTGGGGATCTGGATCTTGGTCTTTTAGTCAGACCTCTATTTGAGGTCGGATTATGAGATGACCTTGAATATAAAATGAAGAGTATTTTTCAGAGGATTTTCTCTGAAAAAAACTTGTGTTTTATTCAAGCAGATATAGTAAATGCATTTTAGTGCATGCAAATCAGTCCAGGGGTTGTTTTGTAATGGGGATAGAAATTTCTAAAGAAATCTTATTTCCTTCTCTCCCGACTTGCTTCTTCTGAAGGAAGAACCATACTGTAATGTGCTGAGGAGGAGGAGATCGTGGCCACAGGCAAAGTTAATACTCTGGCAGATGTTGTTTTTTTCATAGAAAATAAAAAAGAAATCAACTAATATTGATTTACATATTTTCTTTAAATTACATTCAGTAAAATTAAACTAAGATTACATTTATTTTTCTATTACAGTATTGATCAGTATTGATCAAAATAAAATTCTAATTTTGAGCAATTAACATATTTCAGTAATTTTCCTCTATAATCAACTATTTCCTTAAGGCTCTCATACAGCCCAGCCCTGCCTGAAATATCCATACATTCTACTGAATTATAACATTAAGTAAAAAGGCACATGGGCCCTATATCTCAGCGTGCAAATGCTATTAAACATTCCATATTAAAAAGCTGGGGTTAATTACTGCATCCTCCATTACCAGAGGGACTCTCATAGATTAGCAATCCTCGATTCCTTGAAACGTTTATTTATCAGGTAGGCAACCCAATAAAAGCATAGATGTTAAAGTGTGATGGATAATGTACTAGAAGTTGATTCTTTATATTAACCCAATGCACAGAAGTCATTGTACTTTTCAACTTTTCGGTGTATTCATCAGATGTACTCATTAAGGGCCAAGTTCATGGACGCTGTACTCTTCAATGAGTTGTCGGTAATCTCTACATCACAGATTCTGAGTGTTCAACTTCCACTCAATGAAATCATCTAGAGTTTATTTCAGGACAATGCGTCAGATCGTAGATTTTCAGACCAATCCTATTCAAGGCATATGGAAAAGTCCATGGATGTCCCATGAGTTATCCTTGGGTTTACTTGGGTATATATCAGATCCTTTAGTTTATACATCAGGGCACAGATGAAATACTATATACAACAGGAACGAAACCACTTAACCTTTTTATGGCATTTACAGATTTCATTATACTAAACTTAATGCATCAGCAAGATGCTGATCCTAACTCAATATGAGTGTACTTTAACTTATTTATTCCACAAAATAAGCCTCTACTTTACACACATACTAATTTAAAGGGATACAAGAGGCTTTATTTTAAAGGATTAACTGATACTTAGTGTATAATAAAGGAACATATTAATTACAACCTAGAAATCCTGTGTGTGTGAGATAACCACTTATCTGAAAGATGTTCTGTAATTATAGCTTTTGACATTTTTTTATTAAATTATTCTTTCATATTAATAAAACTTGCAAGGGGAAACAAAGTTAGCAAATACATGCTTTCAGTAAACAGCTACAAATATGAGGGATCGCTCGTGAATGTCTCGAATGTCAGGGAAAAATAGTATAAATATACAAAATTACGCCTTAGGATTGTAATAAGGAAAGTGTTATAAATGATCACTAGGACTTAATATATCCTGAAGAATAGGTTACTGCATAAACGCATGTGCACTGCAGCCTATCATGGTGACAAATTGCTTATTGTATAGAAAGAAGCCTAATACACCCCTTTAGAAAATTGTACGTATGGGGTCAAATGTTATAAATGATATTAATAAAGGCTATACACTCTGACTTCATATATAGTTATCAGGGGGCTTCATTTTGATCTTCATAAATAAAGGTTACCATCTTTGCCAGGATAATTACTAAGCCGGTATTTTTTTTTTAAAATATATACCATTTTGAGAGGCTTGGCCGGTGGCAGTGGATAGGACTTTTCATGTTGTGGGGAGGCAGGTTATTGGCTGGTACTTGGAGGGTGCTTTAGTATAACAGCAGTATAATAGTGCAGTATTGCCCTGGTCCCCCAACATCTAATGCGGACCTTGTTATATACAAATGGTGGGTTAGCTGTGAGTCAAAGAATCAGTATGCATGTCTACACTCCACTTAGATGTTGCCCGCAGGTCAGGACAGTCATGTAACTTTGCTTTCAAAATGGACAAAAATGGTAGAAATAGACTGCAGATAACTATATAATCGCACTAGGTTGTGGATGAAAGAAGACAAAGGTTTCAAGAAAGCGAGAGGCTAAGCAGCTACTAATAGCAGAGAAGAGGCACTAAGGTACCAAGAAGTTTCAAGGAGTCCGGTACTTGAAGCCAATTAACAATCTGCTGTCTGTTATAAGAGAATTCAAGGTTAGTCAGACAAGACATGTCAGGATAGCCATTCATTAGCTGATAACAACCACAGTAGTCAGGGCCGTGAACGCAATGCACCTCAGGAGAGACTGGAAAAAAGCCAATTATCAAGACTATGGAAGAGGGTGCGTGCCTAGAAATAGATCTATTCAGGTTAGGTGACCTGACTTACAAACATAATAATATGGGAAACAGCTGGCTCCATGGAGTTTGAGGTTCATGGCCCCTTTTATACCCACATGGAAATGCTACAACAAGGACACACTCTAGTCTAATGTTTCAAAATCTTTTTGTGATGTTCCCAGGACCCAGAATTGTTTTTTTTTATGCTGCTACCAAATAAATCACTTTTGAAATCACACAAGTACCCCAATGGGCTGAGAATGATGTTTTAGGCAGCTGCTGCGAGTAAGAAAAATGCCTGCTGCCTGCAAATTGGATTGGATCTCCATACCAAGAATATACTCAGACCTTAGATACCGCGAATTACATTGATGGACGGAAAGAGGAGAAATAAGAACAGCAGTACAAAAGTTTGATATGTTTAATGGTTGACGAATTTTGTAAGTTATGTCTGTAAACGGTATGAACAAATTACACCTTATGTTTCTTGACATATTTTATTTTAAGTTTGTTACCCTGCTGCTATGCATGATGTGTTCTACACTTGTCCATCCCGTGCCCGCTCATGCCGCTGTCATCTTACAATCTGCAGCAACGTAGCTTCACAGTAAGATCTTTTGTCAAAACCCATTAATCATCACACCGTGTGTCCACAACTGTTCACTGTTCACTGTTCATGATCTTGCGATCACTAGAAAATGTTAAAATGTTTAACAATAAGCTGCCACTGGATATTGTGCGACAAACCGTCAGACAACACGGCCAAAATCTTGCGGGTGACACAAAATGAAAGTGAAACAGGGAAGTTTTCTTGCTATAGCGTTACCTAATAGAGACTTAAAAATCTATCCGGTTTTAACATTGACCAAACTGGCCTGAAGTATTACCACACATTTCCCACAAGTCCCCTACCCTCCTGCTTGTTTCTAAATTAAAGATGGGACTAAAATGTCTAGGTGAGCAATGCAGTGCCGAGCCAAGTGTTCATTACAGGGTTAAACGTCTCCATAAATTAGACTAAAGAAGGAGATTACTTAATTGGGGACAGACTTACATCTATGGGAGCCGATTTGAGCCTAATATATATATATATATATTACACACGCATACATGTACACACACATACGGTAAATTATTCATCTTCCACATCAAGAAGAAGCCTCCCTACAAACATATGTCTCAATGGACATTCCATTTATATTTCTTCTTATGGAAGTAGATATAAACCCTTAAATATCTTGGAAGGTAACCAGGGCAATTTCTGTTGTCATGGATACAATGAATACATCAAAAACGTGCACTTCTGTATCAAAATGACCCATTAGAATGATCTTCTCACCCATAATGCCCAACGGGAATACAAGTGTACATGTCAGTACCAAATGTTCACAGTTCATACAGAGACCTGGAATTGTCATTTATGGCACTGAGCCGTATAATTGGCACGTGAAAATAAGATTACACGCAACCTTAAGGGAGACGTAGAAGACACTGTACAATAGTTTTAGCTCATAGCTCCTTTCCCCTATAGAGACCGATGTCAAGGTTCAAATTAAAAACAACCATAAGGAGAAAAAAATCCTAAGGATTTGTCCTAAACAGTACATGGAGTACATTCCATGAACCACAGCACATTTTATAGACGATCTAATAGAACAGTACAGAAAATAATAAAGTGCTGCTGCTGTATATCGTATTTAACATATTAATGCAATTCAATGTTAAGTTCAATAAGCTATCTATTTATGTAGACCACTTGCTGATGCTAATGTCTGCTATGAATACATTTGTGTTAAATGCTAGCAAAATCAATTAAAAGATCCATAACTAGGTTTTAAAAGTTCTAAAGGTTTTGGTACTGGAATTAGTAGCCCCACTTCTAAGTCCCCAAAAAAATAAAATAGCAATTTTGGGCTAAAGTTGTAATTTAATAGTTGTTAATCTAGGAATTATTCCTAGACCACCTAAGCACATAAATATATTGTGCTTAGTTTTTTTTTTGGCCTTCATCTGAATCAATGACTTAGATAGGTTGATTGCTACTAACTACTTCTGTATTCACTGACCATAGTATGATAGCTGTGGTCTCTTTAAATGTTTGTCTTGCCTCTTCTGCAAAAGCAGGAGGGTTCTGCAGTATCCTTCCAAATGCACCTTCCCCACCACCCTACTAAATGAGGTGCATGCGATGTGTGGGTCCTGTATTATATAACAAGTGAAAACACCATTTTTGTAATGAAAATGTATACAAAGCTACTCATTGACATAACGTTACGTGCATACATAAGCACCTGCCATTATATGCAATTAATATGCCAGGCCTAAATCTTCAGTTTTTGACTCATAAGTAAAGGAGCACTTGAATTCATATAGATTGTAAGCTTGCGAGCAGGGCTCTCTCCACCAAATGTATCGGTTTGTCTTAGTCTGTCAATTCTTGTCTTGTCATATCCCTTGAATTTATGTATTGTATTAAGCGCTGCGTAAACTGTTGGCGCTATATAAATAAAAGATAATAATAATAATAATAATAATATAGAAACCAATAACGTGCATCAGTTATTATAAGTTGCTGTAAGGTGTCCAGTTCTTAGCCTGCACAGTATGCGGTTCACCTAGTCCTGGCATTTTATTACCACCATTGAGAATAAAATTGAATTATGCTAACTCTCTTGGTGCGTGAAAAAAATTTGTCAAATTAAAATAGTCATTCTTTGCCCTTTGTAAAGTGAACTTAAAAAACACACCAATGAGGCATCATGCTGGGCTATGTTAGAGCTCGGGTTATGTTTTGTTCGTTTAATATTTGCCTGTGAGCAATGAAGTGGTAACAATTACAGCGAATGCTGTGAAAATGGAATATTAATCAAATTAGGTCTTAGCCGCACAATAGCATATTGTTAAACATTTTAACATTTTCTAGTGATCGCAAGATCATGAACAGGTATGTATGCATATATATATATATATATATATATGAATTACTTTACTCCTCATATTTATTTGTCTAGGCAAAATAAGCCACTGAATTACATGCAAATAGGGTTCCAAATGGAATCTACTTTGGGGAATACAAGACAGAAAAAAAGTCACGCATAGCGACTGAGATGAGTGCTGATCTGATTATTTGGTTCATTAATAATTTTGCTAACGAAGCTGGGGGGGGGGGGCGAATCACAGAAAAAGAAACCAAAACACAAGCTTCAGCATGGACGTTTTGTTTCTGTGTCTTATAGCAAGCCATTGCCCCCCGAGTGTCCCTTTGGAAGGGTCCCTTTTGGAACCCAAATCATCGGCCCCTCTTTACTTTCTTGATGTACTTCTTTTCTAGAAGTTCTGAAAGTCTACCACAGCTCATTGTCATAACATTATATTATGTCATAACATAACATAATAAATTATAAATTATTACCTGTTTAATTAAAATATAATATAATATAATATATGCTGCTTGACATTTTGCATAATTACCTAGCCATGGCTGTAGTCGACAACCGTCACCAGCAATCGATTTGCCCACTCCGACCCCCTTTAACTTATAATTGAGCATGTGTTTTTGTACTACCCAATTCCATTACTTTACATGTATAAATATTGAATCAGAAATGATATTATTCTCAACAAACAGGCAACATAAGCTGAATGTATACACTATTTGTACACTATTTTGAGTCCTCCTTTTCACTCCAACTGTTAACTGAGATACGAATACTTTCTCAGTTTAGCTACATTCATTTTAAATTCAGCCTTAAAATGCCTTCGTGAAATGTGTGTGTGTGTGTGCGCATCCGATTCTAGCTTCTGATTAGCGTGCAAAGAGCACTACATTTATATAGTATAGCATAATATAACAGATGTTTCGGGGTAACCCTCTTTGTAAATGTGCAAAGACAGCATATTGACAAAGGGATTGACCCTGAGAAGTTTATTTTGGCAATGCTACGTGTGAGATTAGCCAGCAAAGGGGCCATCAGAGATGCCGGGCAGGGTCTTGACGGGAGGGGGGGGAGAGACCCTCCTGAGTCTCTTCCCCCCTTCAAAGACACAAATGCATTCATGTTATAATGGTATACCGGCACTCGCACCGAGCGCTGTTACACTCGAGCCATCAATAGGAAGCCAGTGACGATTGAAAGGGTCCTCCTTTCCTTATGTATATGTACATGTTATATCTATACCCAGAGCCTATGTCTATGCCAGTCAATGCATAGCATAGTCACAAGGCTCATCGTGGCATAGAAGAGTCACTCAATACATATACCGAGTACCACTTAAGATCTAAAATGCTTGAAACAGTCATGTTGATGTTAAATATTAAAGGCATGTGATCTTTAGCACATCTTTAGCAAAAATGGCTTGGTTTTGGCTAGTTTTACAGCATGTAACAAGACATGTTAATGATGACCCTGAGTGATATCAATCTATTTTATAAGATCAACTTCACCACAGCCGTTTTTGACATTTTTAAAACCCAGGCAATCTCATAAGATAATGTAATGAGCAGAGAAGCCAATCAAAGCACCCATTTTAATGATGCTTAGAACACAGACACTTCATATTTCATTCCAAATCTGTATTAAGTGGATGCACACATATAGCCATTTGCCTGGAAGTTGAGCCCTACAACATAAAATGTTACGATATTTATTACAAATAAATGAAAAGTATTTACGTAAATTAATGAAAGCCTCAAGTAAAGTTATAAAAAAGAAAATCTGTTTAAATGAAATCTCCATAGTATGAAAGGAGCACATCAACATCTGATGCTCTTAACCAGTTCCTTAACACCACTTTATGACAGGTTTTTTTTCCTCAACAAAAATACTTTTATTTTTCCAACCAGAGAACCCAATATGCTTTTTCCCAAACTTGACAGAAAATACTATTTCCAATACTAAGTGTTGTACCTGTGCCATGTATATTTTCCCGCTGTAGACTTCAAGGTAGAACTTGCCAAAGCAACAGATAAAAAGCCAAAGACCATGCAACTAAACATTTTATGGTAACTAATCTTAATGCCTTTGACACCATGATACAGACAAACCTCCATATAGAAATATACCTGTATGTGAAACATACGTTAAATCAGTTAAATACCGTAAATCAGCTTTTTTGGATTGACATGGTTAAACTTGCAATTATGAGCATTTGTGGATATTTGCTGCATCATAAGCATATGTTTTGAGCCAGATTTCTGGAAAGTGTATATAAAATAACCAATTTTAGCTTTTAGAAAGCTAAATTGGTACTTTAGTTAAGAGCCAGGTAAAAAATCTGCATTAATACCAATTAAGAGATCCAAGTTACATAGAATCAGAATGAGGGTTCTTGTACCATCCAATGATTGTATCTTGCATTGCATTACGAGATCCAACACCAGATTTAAAGTATTTGCCCTAGCCCTTTTGCAGCATTTTTGTTGTATGTGCAACACCTATCCTTCCAGATCTTCATAGTGTTGTTCTTCTAGCATAGAAGAAATGGTAGTAATCACCCAGATCATTGTCATAACCCTTTGAGGATGTCTGAATAAATAGATCCATTTCTTATTAAATTATATTTTTCATTTTTAACATGCAGAAAAGTTTAATAGAGTAACACAAGAAACAAAGAACATTTGCACACATTGTTGAGTAATGTAAAGATTTAATGCTATATCTAGTATAAAGTGAATTTTCCTACTCTCATGGTCCTAAAGAAGATCTAGTGACTGGTTAGTTAATAACTTTGGCATCATGCAACAGAACTGCTAAATCTAAAAAAAAAAAATGTAGTCCAACAAAAGAAAAGAAAATATTATGAGATATTTTTGAATAGCGTTTTGCTAAAATTCAATGGATGAACGGGTTGCTTCCCATCTCAAGGATTTGACATGACCCTATTCTCCAGTGCCCCGACTCAATTTAATCTGAACGAATAAATCTTCAAACTCATAAAAGCGTCTATGATATGACAGCACAAATGCTATGGCTGCATCACAAAGGAAGACTGATTCTTGCAGGCCAAGGTCTCCAGAGAGATAATTAATATCTTGGTCTCCCAACCAAAGAATTACTAATAAGGAATAACCATGACCCATACAGATACTAGTTATAAATATATGTGCGGGAATGCTACTCAATATTAGAGAAGTATATTTATCAACAAATACTAGTACACAAGTGACATAAAAGATGCTCTGTTATAGCTTTGTTAGATGACATGAGTGCCAGTGTGTACTGCATATGATATAAATATATATTTTTAAAATAGGCCACTTTTCCACTCGGTGGCATTAACATATAATGATCAAAACAGTATCTCTTCCTACATCACATATAAATGATGGACTGAAATGATGTCCCAGCTTCTAAACTAGTAATTAGTAGACTTGTAAATCCATATTGCAGGAACAGTCTGTCACTAGGACTCAGATTCCGTTGTCGTTCTTCCCTACCTTGATGTCCTTTTTGAAGTCATAATGTTTGTAGAAACAGCAGAAAAATGGTTTAAAAACTAAAACAATTACATAAAATGTATTTCAGTAAATCATAAGTCTTATAATTATGCCAGTAAAGCTCTATCTAGTAGTTGCACCTCTAACTAAGGGTCTCCAGTCATGTGGCATGTTGAAATGAAAATATTAAAATATATCAGTTAAATCACAGATATACCAATCCTAGATTTCACTTGTTTAATCCCAAAACCAACTTGGATCAGCAGCCACCACCGAGGAGAGGGAGATCCCCCTTTGTCAGCCAGCAGCATCCACCACAGAGGAGGGAGAGATCCCTCTCCATCAGTCAGCAGGCGCCAAGGAGGAGAGGGAGATCCCCCTCCGTCAGCCAGCAGGTGCCAAGGAGGAGAGGGAAACCCTCCTCCAACTCCTTGCATCTTCTGGAGGCACGTCGTCTGAATCCTGGCTCCTACACTTACGCCTATGCTTTTTAGTGTACGTTCTGATTACAGTCTCTGGTGCTTGCCCTTATCTTGACGTTGTTGATTCTGACCTCCGAACTCCTGACCTCGGCTCCTTCATTGTTTTCCTGATTTCTGGCACCTCAGCTCGTCCTTGACCTTGTTTCAGCCTGCTCCTATCGGTCCTACCTGTAATATACATGTACCGGTACAAAGGTTGGGGAGACTGGGGGAGCTGCCCTAGGGAGGCCCCAAAGGTAAATATACCACTGGCATTAAATTATAACATTCTGCCTACTGTCACTCAACCGTAATCCATTCAACTGCAGTGGGTGATTCTGCAAAATTCCACCATGGATTTGTAAAACAGACAGCATAACAATTTAAAGGAAGTGCACAGCTATTGTATACATTAAAGTGTGTTCCTTTAAGCTGACATTACTAAAGCAAACACTACAGAATGACAACAAAATTAACTGTGGCTCATTATTCTAATTTTTGCAATATTACAAAGCACAGTTACTTTACAAGAGGATAATTATATTAAAGAATGTACATGTTATAATTGATTTTGCAATTCTGTTCTCTGTAGAATGCAGATCTCATTCTAGATTATTGGGGAAGTGATGTTGTTTTGTGCCGTTGCCCTTTGCAGGTCAGCCTTTACCTTAACAAGCATGTATGTGGTGGATCTATCGTGGTAAATCAGTAGATTGTAACTGCAGCACACTCTGTACAAATAAGTAACTCTCTCTGTATAATTTACGTGGAATGAACTTAATTTTACCAAATTTTCGGTTAATTACTGTTTTGCCCTGTTCATAGACCGCAGCTTTATATTTGAATGAATTTGGAAATAAAAACCTCGTAGTACTGAATGTTTAAATAGTTTAAGGTCTGACTGTAGCCTTTGGCTTTAGAATTGGCCCATAGTTTGATCTCATAGGCTTCACCAACCCCAGGGATCATCATGGCAAACCAGACAAATTATTATTATTTACATATGACCTAACACTTTCTCCTTTTGTAAAGGCATGGTTGGACCAAGCCGTTTCGCACTCCTCCTTAGGCCGTGGTGCATCTACCTTGAGCTCTGGCCTAGGCTTCACCCAGGGCAGCGCTCCCAGCCACCCCCCGGCAATCGGCATCCTGAATGCATTAAAAAGTGCTGGAGATCAAAGATCTCTCCTGTAACCGTTCCATTGTGCAGCAAGACCTCAGGGATAGCATGGCCAAAAGTATCCAGCTAGCCACTGTAGGTACATCATATAGCAGACGCTAGTCCTAAAGTGCCAGGAATGCTTTTCTCCCCTAGTCCAGCCCTAGATGCCCCTGTATCTATTTTATACAGTGGCAATTGCTTAAAGTCACTCATTTAACTATGCTTTATGCAGTGTCAGTTCAGTCCTTTTTGCAGGGATGGACCTGTATACCGCACAGCGGATTGAAGGCACTAAATCAACAATTCTGTCAACTCTGACTAGCAGGGATTTCTTAGGAAATTATCTTTAAATGAAAAATGTTAACCTCTGTGTAATTATCAATGTTTCTTGGATCAACACAGATATTAAACAATGAATTATACATGGTTTGCTCAATTTGTGCATTAGAAACTGATCAGTGTTGGCCCTTAACCCTTAATGACAAGATAGTTTTTTACTTGAAGTACACTTTGGAAGAAAGGCTGTTTTAACATTTTTCCGGTGTTGCTGTTTAGCTAAAAAATGACTTCTCAATTAGTGTACCCACACATTTTAAGGGATATTATAGGAAAAGCAGTACTTTGTTTTTAGACACCATTATTTCTATCTTATGTTCTATCAATGTTTTTTGGAGGACTTTTGCTCATATGCAAAAGCTAATGAAACAAAACCTGTTAAACAGATGTCCTGAATTTAAAAATTTATGTTTTGCATGTTATAAGATACTAAGTATAAGTAGCATATCAGATATGGTCATACTGCCCCGTGTCCTATTTGGGACATCATTGAAGATGGCCACTTCAATTTACCCCATGAAAGAATATACAATACCACCCATGCATAGGTTTGTTGTGTTGTTTGAGGGGGGTAATAGCCCACATTTGGGGCATGCACAATTCAGTTTTTCGACTTGGAAATTGGACATGTTGAAAATTCTGTCCCATGTCCTATTTGGGACATCTTTGAAGCTGGCCAATTCAATTAACTCCAATCAATCAAACCATATGTGTTTCAAAACTAGACACTCCAGGGTACTTCAAATACTGGCATTTTGAGCCTTTCCACTACCAGCTGTAGTCAAAGTTTGTGGTAGTAATTCTTTTTTTTGCCCCTCACACGTTTTACTTCAGGTATAAATTTATGGCCCCATGCATGGGTTTGTCGGTTTGTTGTGGGACTAAAAGGCCACTTTTGGTAAGTGTGCATTTTTCATACCGGAATTTTGACATGGTCATCCTGTCCCCATGTGTTATTTGGGACATATTTGCTGCTGGCCAATTCAATTAACCCCATTAAATCATATATTTTTAAAAAGACTATACACACACATATACACATTATAGACTTTCATTTTGTTGGAACTGCATGTTTCCCCTGATGGTTCCCCTGATTTTTACAGGTTACCAATTATTTAATTCTGGGGTTTTTTATTACTATTTTACTAATCACATTGTGATTAATGAGTTGGGCACCACTGACTTGCATGGTTGAATGCTGTAGACCCTGTGAACATGTTAGCATTTCAGTTGGCACCACCATCTTGTGAGTGGCAGCAATGTCACTCACTGATGGCACTTGTGGTTGCTCTTAGAAGCAATCAGAAGGTGATCGGGGTAGGGGGTTGTGCTGCTGAATGCCTCGATATTGGGCAACACTGATTGCTCCGTTAGGAGGCCAGAGTTAGGCTATCCTTCCGTGGATGCTGCAAAGCCATGGGTTGCATTGAATGCAGCAATTCAAAGGCAGGCCGGACAAGTACAGGCTTTATCACAAATGCATTGCATCGTGCATACATGTACGGGCTTTGTCATTAAGATGTTAATACATACTAAAGTTAGTAAGTCAAAACAATAGCACACTCACAGGTTTGTCAGGTAGTTTGGGGGCTTAAAGGCCACATTTGAGAGGTGTGCATTTTTTTTTAATTTTGACATCTGGTCAGTCTGTACACATGTCCTATTTGGGGCATCTTTGAACCTGGCCATTTCAATTTATCCCATCAAACTTTACAATTTTTTGTTAACTAGACACCCCATGGATATTTTAAATCTTTCCATGCAAGGATTTTTGGGAAGATGCCACACTGATTTTAGCACTTGAACATAAAAATAAACTTTTATAATATTCTGTTTTTATATTCTTAGACTTTTTTTACATCTTTGTTGGAAAATGGTTCCCCTGATGCTGATATCATGGTATAGGTATTTGTAAATGTTACCACGTTTATATATGTTTTTTTACTATTTGTATTGTTTCCAGTTTTTTATATTTCAGGCTGTGATTAGAAAGCTTGGCTCTGTTGCTTTGTAGAATGCGGTACTTGTGTATGACCAGGTGTCCAGGTGCTTTTGATTATATAGACGACATTACATGGACACTGGAGAAAAACAAAATATTCAGAAACAACTGGAACTTAATAATTATAGACCAAAGATTTGCAGGGGTGGAACATGATAAATGTACAACGTATAGGAATAACTCAAATTACTGCTCATATTGGATTATAAAATATTTCTATGGCAGATTTTCAATTAATTATAATTAATTAGTCTGGTAATTATTCTGTGTCGCATTGATATTTTTCATGCTGCTTTACTTAAGTGACATAAATCTTATTTAACTAGATTTGACAGTTGTAAACTCTGTGAGAAATTATATTTTTTCCCAATCATACTACCCTTTTATTAGAAGTACGATATTCAAATGATATCCATTTTCAGGAAGGGTTTAATATCATCACAACCCATTAAAAATGTAGACTCTGGAGTGGTATTATGTTTAATTAATCGCAAGAACAGTTTGATAAGCTTTTGTCTCAGTAATCTGCCCTGTAAAGCTTGTGAACACATTGCGATGTCAGTGTAATAATATCTTTCAAATTAATGAAAAATTAGTTTTTGTTTTCAAAATTTCAGGAGTATTGCTTTTACTTGTACAACGGAAACTCCAGCCTCTAATTTGGAATGATCAACAAAATAAGAGTTTAAATTGGCAGTGTGATGGCCCAGGTTTAATAGGTGCCGTATGTGGTACTTATTGTCTGAATTCTGTATGTCCCAGTATATGTGTGATTATTGTTATGCTTTTGTCCTCCCCTCATGTGTTATCCTGTCCATGTGCCACATGTCCTGCCCACGGACTTTAACCCCTCGTAGCCCGGACACCATCGGCCTGACCACAACACTATTGTATGGAGATACCCCACGGGTGGTGGGGTTACGGACCAGGGGTGGTTCGGAGAAGGAGCCTCCTGCAGATTCCCGGCCGTTGGGGCTGCCAGGAGAGCAGAGATCAGCCGGCGCGGTTATCGCACGGACGCTCTCCCGGCCCGTCCCGGGGAAACTTTGAACAGCTGCCGTTCAGGGTCCCTCCAACCGATCACATCGCTTTGTGGACAGGATATCCTCAGGCCCCCGGCAGGATCGCCGCTGCTCCTTCGGGATCACCCCAAAAACTATGGTTTAAAGCTGTACGCACATTGCGGGGCTCGTGGTCTAATTGTGGCGCCGGACTGTCTGGGCTGGGCGGGAAGATGTGGACATGATTTATGGTTTGTTTCCCACCTAACCTGTATATAAGTCCCTGTGATTCCCAAATAAAGAGTTCCTTTCTTGTTATTGAGGTAAGCTTCGGTGCTGCCTTTATCAGGGCGGTAGAGCGCTGTAATGCTATACTTCCGTATACTACAGTGCCGCCGAGGTTCCTGAAGAGCTGTGTCCTCTGCTATGATCACTTTTTGTCCTTTTCAGGATAATAGCCCCATGGTGTAGCTCAGCTTCGGCTAACCACAGTGGTAAAGCAGCTCCTTCTCTCTGCAACACTGGTTCTGCCTGGCGGTGAAGGGGTTAATCTCTGTCCCAGCAGGAGGAAGCAACGATTGGCGGGAGTACCCAGTCGGGGTACAGGTATTCCCGTCACAGGCAGACATCTAAGAATAAATCACTGCTGATTGAAGGCATTCCCTATAGCAAGATTACAAAATATACATGCACGATAATTTTGATGTCAAATTCTATGATAAAATATTTTATCATCTTTTGATAATGTGTGTGAGACAAAGATTAAATAATTACAACCAATCTTTCACCTATGACAATACAAAATGTACTTGCTGCATTTGCAAATTCATAAAACATTTGCATCTGTGATGGAATTTTTGGTTCTATTCCCCTTTAAACTTTACATTTTTGACAACTAGCATGAACAAAATACTTTGACAGAGCCGCACTCTATATGTTAGATGCCGAGGCTTCACTCCTTTCCTTGTATTGTATATTCTCTTATTAAACGCTTAGCATTGCAAATTCTATAGAAAGGAGGTGTTTTGTCAAAGCAGGATGCTTTGTCAATCTCAAGCTAATTTGGAGTGCTGAGCGTCCCCCCACCCAGGGAATAAACTATTATGATCAAAGATTTTTTTGTGGAAACCTGTCTATTGTGTAGGCAGGCAATTCCACCTAGTGGCCATATTTTAGCACTCCAGAGCAAATTGAAAGAGAAAAAAAAAGCTTTTGTTAGGTGAGGAAGAAACAGGCAACAAATTCTTTATTGCCATGCCAAAAAGTGTTAGTCCTTGATCTAGCCACATATCTACAGAGGCATTCAGTGACATCAAAAACCCACCCCAGGATGCACTGTGATTGCTGCAGAGAGCAACCTCAGACTGAAAGGTTCCCCTGATGGTGACGTCAGTGGGAAATTATTTTTACATGTTACCATTTTGTTCACATTTATTTTACTAATCACATTCCATTGTACCTGTATTCAACCTGTAAGGGGAGCCAGGGTTCTTAGGAGGGTCTGGAGAGACCCTCTTGGAAACGTTTTCAACTTTTTTTTTTAAAGGACGTGCCGCCATCTTCCAAATGGCACTCCAAAGGGGTGGGGGTTTGATGTCGCTGAATGCTTTGCTATCGAGGCATTTCAGCGACACCATTGAAGTTGATCGCCTCCAATACTTTTAAAACAAGTGTCTGTGGTGGGTATTGACACCCTGGTGAGAGGCCAGACATGGTCCCTGATGCCGATCTTGGTGTTGCTGAATGCCTTGACATTGAGGCATTATAGCAACACCTTTAGGGTGCAGAAAGTGAACATAGATCACTTTCTACACCCGTTTAAAGCCATGACAGTCCTGGCACGTCAATCGTCACTATCTGGATGCTTGTGCATGATGTGCCCGGACAGTCAATCGTCATCAAGAGGTTAAAGTAGTTATATATATATATATATATCTATATTTACTCACAGTCCATTGCACACCATTCCAAATATTCCAAGCCTGGTGCTAGTAGCCAGCAGTTGACTTTGACTTTGAATAAAGTGAAATTGTTAATTTAAAGACCTGGAGTGCTGACCATCTTTTGAAAGTGCTTTATATATATATATATATATAAATTTTAAGACTTGCTCATATATATCGTCTCAAAAATCCTGGCATGGAAAGGGGAAGTACTAGCAATTTAAATATCCATGGGTATTTTGCATGATTAAGATATTTTTGATGTTGTATTGATGCCCTGATGTCACAATTATATTAATGAGGTCACACTCCTAAAACAATCTTAAACATGTCATAAAAGATCTTTGATGTTTTAACGATGCCCCGATGGTGTCAGGATGACATCATAATGATGTCACACTATGTCATGTCTGTCCGTGAGTTGGTAAACTGAGTAGGTTCCTATTCGCAGGAAATCACACAACAAAAGGCTAATGCAGAAATCCAGGTCAGATCACAAAGCTGAGGTTGAGGCAAGCAGCAAGAATAACAGTTCAGTTGAAAGGCAAAGGCTCTGGTACACAGACAATCCAAATAGTAATAGAACACTGAGGTAAAGGTAGTAGAACCAATTGTGTATAGGGAGTTCAGGTTTAAATACATTTGAACTTGGCTGAAAAGATGCATCATCGTGGAAACCTTGGATTGCGTCCCTCTCAGTGCCAGCATTAGTTGGCAACAAGAAGGACGCATCGCTGTATTTGCAAGCAGGGAGGGGGCGGAACCGCTACAGAGTCTCTGTTTACCACGGGATCAAGGAATTAGGTAGGGGCCACCTTGCCTATCCCAAAGGATAGCCTTTATGAAACACTACAAGTTTAATATAATATATAATATAATATTTATATTAATATAATGATGTTATATTCAAAGGATCAAGACAAGATTTAAAAAACTTCAAAATGACATCATGATGATGTCACACTATAAGGATCAAGACAAGATTAAAAAAATCTTCTATTACATGTTTAAGGTCTCTTTTAGATATTGTAATGATGTCCTGAATATGTCAGAACGGCATTAAAAAGATCTATTTAGGTGTAGAACTTTTTAGATATAGTAATGGTGTCCTGATGTGAGAATGATGTCACACTACAAGGGTCAAATCAAGATTAAAAAGTTATTTATGACATGTTTCACAAGTGGTAAAAATGCCCTATTTATGTCTAAATAATATAATCCTGATGGCACACCACAAGGACCAAGATTGTCTACTGCACAATTGTAAAGATACCAGAGTTGTATTGTAATGATATAGTTGTTTGTCACATTTAAAAGTTAATTTTAGCTTTTGTAATGGTGAGGTAATGATGATACACACATGATGTATGAAAACACATGATGTATGAAAACAAGATTAAAAAGTTATTCTATGGCATAGTTAAAATCTTTTATGGAGGTTATAATGATGCATTGATGTCAGAATGGCATAATATGTTGATGATGTCATACTCCAATGATCTAAACCATATTAAAAGCATATTTAATATATTTTAGATGTTGTAATAATGCCCTGATGACAGAATAATTTAATGATATAAACGATGACACAACAAAAGATTAAAACGATAATGTGCAGCAACTATTTAGATGTTGTAATCTAAAGCACATCTAAGACCTCTTGACAACCTTCCCTTTGGTGAATAGACTCCAATGGCAGTGACATCCTAACCGTGTATTAATTAATAATATAGGGAGGGTTTGTTGACACACTGCAGGCATTGGTTCTAGCTTGTTTTTATTTTACTGCTTTCATCTCTTGTTGCAGTCCCTTACTATCTTTCTTCATCTTTCTCCTACTTTATCCCCCCACCAAGACACCCTAAAGTATGTAGGTTGTAGTTATGAAATTAATTTCAACACTTTCCACATCCACAGCATTCCCTGAGCTGACTGGAGGCGAGGGTACCATGCGCAGAGAAAGGTGTTTGCCCAAACCTCTCCCCTGCAAGGTATGTAGCTGGGGTGGACTGAAAGGAGCAAAGGCATATGGGGGATTTTGCAGACTTCTGCCATGGATTTGCAAAATGCACAATATGAAAATTTAAAGGGGCCACACAGCTACTCATAAGCATTAAATTGCAATTGACGGCTGGAGTATCCTCAAAGTGAAATGATAAATGCTACAACTCCAGCAGAATTCCCTATTTATTATATCACCAGCAGTACAATGACAGAAGTCACGATTATGACATTGCCTTAATGAAACTGCAAATTCCTTTAAATTATTCAGGTGAGATTGTTCCAAATAAGAGACGTGCAGAATGTAATGACAATTAAATAAGACTTACAGCGCTTGTAATATCATCTTACCGATTCAAGATAATTACAAACCATTTGAGTATTAGCTGATCTGTAGAGCGAGACATTGCTCACTTTACGCGGCTTATCACCACGACCAGGATAGCGAGATACGTGCTGTTCTTATTATTCTGTAATTTGCAGCGGCCGAGGACTCCTGTAATCTACCTGCTTCCCCAGACGTCAGAACGCTTAACCGGATCCACCTGCGCAGGACAGATTACGGGAACAAGGTGGAGGGGGCAGTCCACTTACCAGGACCCTTGTGTGATTTTGTTAAAGGGACATTGATGCTTTGTTACCGATACAAAAAGTTTTCATCTAAAATGCTACCAAACATTTTAATGGCTTCACATAAAAACACCAGAGCGCCCTTAAATAGGAAGTTGCACCATGGTCTGGAGTAAGGTTGCCATTTTAGCCATTTATTCATTAAGCTATGGACCACCACCTACAGCATCCCTCCCCGCATTATAGTGAATGATTATAAATCCCGCATGCATGCGTATATGTATGTATGCATGCATGCATGCATGTATGCATGTAGCACTATAGGTGGTATCCAGCAACATGCCAAAATTATGTGTGTCCTATGAGAATACCTGATACGGCAACCTGGACCACATAATGGAGGTAATAACATTTTTTCTTAACGTCCATTACCTTTCAGTAGTCAGGTGTGGGTCGCTGCCTTTGGTAATAGGGAATCGCCTAGAGGCCTGTCAGAATCTGATGTTTGTTGCTTGGAGGGCGGTGTAGAAATGCACAGGACCTCAATGGTTCTCACACTCAACCTGCTGCAATTCCATTTATGATGTGGGGTCTCTTTGCTGAGGAGCATTAGCCTACCCTGGCTTGTTACTGCTACCTCATTTCCGGTTTTAAAACAGGAAGTGGAAGTGGTCAGCTGACATGCAGTTGGCGCAGCAACAACTATTTGCATATTGAACAGTTTAAGTTTGCCGTTTGTAAAAACTGGGACTAGCGTATAACATGTACAGAAATCCCGAGTCAGACGGAGTAACAATTATTTTATCTGCAGACTATTTTTCCTAAAATAAATCCCTGTTTTCTGCGCAGACAGCGTGCGGCCGGTTTGTCTGCCTCAGTATGGCCGAGAGATTCCTGCGGGGACAGAGTGCTGGGTCACAGGCTGGGGATACACACATCCAGACAGCAGCTTGGGTCACTAGTGTTATAGATCAGAACACAAAAGTATGGTTACCAACAGCACTGATTTGGGTCAGGTCAGTCCCAACATTTACTGTGAAACACCACAATACCCTCAATAATCACAGTCTTATAATAGAGCAGAAACTGACTTTGGAGGTAAAAATCACCTTCATTCCTTTTATTATATAGGTGGCGATGTGGAAGCTGCTGGACTGGTCAGGGGTGATCCTCTGATCTCCGTAACTAGCCACCCATGCACAGGTCCCGCCAACAATGGGCAGCTTGACAGGTTTGCTTACCTTTGTAGTTGCAGTGAGCGTTGGTCTGTGACTATCATTTCACCTTCATGCTGCTTTGCATATAGAGTGTTATAAAAGTGTGTGTAGTGACGTTAATTCCAGACGCCACGCTTAATTTTACAGCTTTTATGGGGGGGTGGGGTACACCGATATGGATAAACTGGAAAAAAAATAATGGTTTGCACAACGTATATTTGTTATCTCCAATTGTGCCCTTTCTTTGGAAGCACAGGCCAGGGAACGACTTTCACGGGTTTGCAGTAAAGATTTAAAAAATGTTCTTGTCAACCATTGGAATGATCTGATCCATAGATATTCAATTTATACCCCTAAAATGTATAAACCCCAGCTGTATGTACAGTATTTGTTAATTTTTTTACATATATAAAGGGATTGTAAGGAAGCAATAAAGTGGAACACACCTATGGAAATTCTCCACAGCAATTTCATTCCCAGTAAAAAATGTATTTTCTGTGAAAGACAAATATATCTGTTTAATTGTCAAAACATTAGTAAAAATGAACAGTCGGCTTTGTGTAATATACAGCAAGAGACCCACAATGTGCTTCTTTAACCTACACAACACACATGCCCCAAAGTCTCATTAAAAGCAGCTCCTGTATCTACGATGGTGACATCACTCCCAGGATGCTTTGCGTGGGATACCTGGATGACAAGGTTGACGCCTGCCAGGTGAGAGACTGTTGCTTAGAAGTTAGCTACGTATCAGAAATATTTGGATGAATTTGACTGCACTGAATACCCAAACTTGCCATCTAGGAACAAACCATTGTGAGCTATCTGTTCAACTATATACTTTTTATTCATGCTTATCTGACATCTCTCCCCATACTTTCATTTCTATATACACAGACTTGTGTTGAAATTTAATTCAGAATCAATTATTGTAAGGTGACATTGTCTAGTATTTGATTTTATAAAGAATAATACTAAACATGTATTTTGCATTAGAATATAGTCCCCATACTCTGGAACCTCCAAGTTTATGAAGATGAAAGAAGCATTTCAGCATTGGCCTCCAACTATGAGCCATTAAAGTTGCTGTGATATCTTAGGATAAAGACCCTTACTATTGAAATATCATCGGCCATGCGGTGGATCTGAAGGAAAACAAAGAGCATTCTACAGAGGTTAGAGATAAAGTATTACAAATGCATCGATGCACTATAATCAACTTGAGCTCGTGCTGCACATGATACATAGGTCTGTACGATCCGCGTAAGAGATGAAGCGTATTCCAGGTATAGGTTTTTGCATTAGGCAGAGGTTATGTTTGGAAGGTAGGGGATTCCAGCAGTCAAGGGTTGGTGGACCATCAATAATAGGCAATTGTAATTATGCAAAAGATATAACTGTCCTGTTATTTATGAAAATGGGTTACATGGTAACTGATTCCAGAGCTGTCTCAAATATTAATAAGAAAATTATTTTTCTGAATCTGAATTATTACAATATTACATACAGAGGACAGCAATCATGATTACGTTCCTAGATACAGCTACTGTGCTTTTATATAACATGTCCTGCAACTGGACCAGCCGGAGCTTGTGACCTCTGAGCTCAAATAGCAAACCTATTCAGCTGTGCTCTGCTGACCTGGCTTTCTTGTTTCATTAGATAACAATCTGTCCGCTGCTGACTGTTTAACCAGAGGCCCTGTTTGAGATACCTTTAATTATCAGCAACATGAGCCGAATGCCTTCAGATCCCCCTGCCTTCCAACCCGAATGCACGTTACAGAAGTGGTTGGAATGTAAAATCTAATTAAAAGTGGACTTTTTCTTTCTACTATGTGCCCTACCTGTATAGACACAAAGATGGGGAATAAGGTAAGTGCAACGAGTAAGAATATTTCTAAGAATAATCTTATTATAAATTTAAAGTCTATGTATTTTTCAACATTTGTAAAACGTATTTTAGTGTTTATAATAAAAAGATGCAAAATTCTCAACTCAAACATTTCAGTTTTACAAGATATGGATACAAGGATACGAAATAAGTAAACAAATTAAGTAAAATTTTGCTAAGTTTCATTCTGTATGTAAAATATTGTAATTAATCCCAGAAGTAGTTCCTTCCACATTCAATGTGCACATATGGATTATTGACAAATCAGTTTTAGTAATTTAATATAAAAAGATAAAACAGCAAAACATGTTTAAATTGTTTATAGTGAGAGAGAGCGAGAGCGCAACAGAGGGGGGGGAAAGAGAGAAAGGGGAGATCGGGTATTTAGCATTTGCCTCCCCAACAAAATAAGTTCTAGCAGTATGTAACTGTATGGTAAAATGTAAGTTGTAAAGCCCATATTTTTTTAATTGGCAAAGGGTAAAAAGAAACCTATTTTATAAGCATTTTTTATTTAAATTATATATGCAGTGTATTTGGTATACATCTATGAAGTGATTGTATGATATATACGTTATTTCTCACATTTTGTCCGTGAGATTCAAAAACATGCTTTTAAGAATCTTTTGGGCAGAGTATCATGGGCCTGGTGCTGAGGATTAATCAAAACTCCTCGGCATTGATGTGTACCAGATAAAGAAGACAATAGTGCTCGGTCGATAATATAGGATAGTGATTGTAAAATTATGGGATTGGGAGTACATCAGTACACTAAAAAAGGCATCATACACGGGACACCTGAAGCCACAATTTAGTGCCACTGATCCTTTTCAATAAAATATGCAGATTGAAATAGAGTAAATAACACAAATTCTCTCTCTGATTCCTGGGCCTAGAAAGTTTTGTCCTCTGAAGTAACTACAAATTCAGGAGAGCGTTTTATCTCTGAATAAATAAAAATTAAATAGTTCAATTTATTCCTACAATAAAGTCCAGGAAACAGATAACCAAATACACACCACACCAAATACACCGACTCTGCTACACCGACGCCCAAACACACACACATCAGGACAGGCTCTGCCACACAATACCCAAACACACACACACCAGGACAGGCTCTGCCACACTGACATCTGGACGGGCTAAGCTACAAAAAAAAAACATGGCTGATGTGATCACCCTTGTGGACAAAGCTGTGATGGTGACGCTATCCCTTTTACATACTGTTCAGCCCAACTGCATACAGATTTCTAAATATGATTCCAACTTCCAGTTTAACCTTCAATAATATAACATGCATGACTCTCACATTTTCCCCCCAGAGCCATGGATCCTTGCCAAAAATTAGCCTAAGCATCAAAGAAGATTTGGAGAACATGGAAACCTCTGTTAAAACAGGTAGAATCATTCATAAACCAGTAGCGTTTGATTTGTTCCTGTATAAACTGAATAGCCATTGCAAACATTTCTCCTTGCATGTAAGATCGGTTTGACATCTTGGAGCAGCCTCCCCACTGAAACAAATGCCAAGCCAAAACTAGAGCTGACTGGCAGTAAGAATATCACAAAGCAAGAGATATCTTTGGCATAACACAACTCCTGCATGGCAAATAGTGAGTGGGGTAGTGAAAGGAGCAAATGGTGCGGGGGGGATTCGGTAGAATCTCTTGGATTTGCAAGAGGGACATCTTAAATATAAAGTACCATGCCATCATTAAAATGTGTATAATGGCTGGTGTGTTCCTTTAATGTCTTTGTAAGAGGTGCACTCTATGGAGGTCAGGCACCTTTAGGCCTTGGGAAGGTATGCAGGAAAGGCTGAGTGGCCCTATGGCCCTTACCCCCCCATTGCCCTTTCTTCTGAGAGATCAAAAAAATACTGGTAGATTTGAGTATCATCTACATAACGATGATATTGGAATGCAGAGGAAACAGAAAGATTAAATAGGTGAGTAACTGATTGACAAATGACAGGGGAGAGAGATGTGATGGGTGAAGGGGACAGGTTTTTGGGTGGTGGCAAGATCTTGGGCAGTGAGAGAGGTTTGTCGTGTGTGTATGGAGGGACAGAGAAGGGAGTTGAAGGTAGAAAAAGGTGTTGTGGTTTGGAAAAAAGGGAGAATATGAGAGTGGAGACGTGGGGTTGTTTAGGGAAAGAGAGGGCAAATTTGTAGGAGTGAATCATGCATTTGTAGAGAATACAGTCTTGGCTACTTCAGAAAATCCAGCGTTCAGCTGTGCAGCAGCACTTCTGAAGAAAGCATGCAATTCTAGAATGCCATGATTGGCGTCTCAGTTGTCAAGGGTAATGTAGGAGCTTTCGAGACAAGAGGCTGCTGTGTCTGGACAGGAAAGGATTAATATAAGGAAGGTAAGAGGTTCCAGTGAAGCTGACACTTGAAAGGGTATTATCTGGTGCCAGCCTTTAAATATAACGTGAGAGCTGCAATGTTGTTTTGGACAGCAATCCAACACTTGCATTGTAAATGTATTTTAGTAATGATTACTAATTAACCATAGATCCAGAACACTTACATTGTCAACTTTTAACATAATGTTGACATCTCTGGAAGCTACCAAAGTTGTTTTTCATATGCCACTGGAATTTTCAAAATATTCAATGGGTTCATTTTAATTAGCTATTTAAAAAATTAGGTAAATATTTTCAAATCATAAATCAAAGCATTAATTATACTGATTGCCAAGGTTTATGTAGTGCAGGTGTAAGCGAGGATTACATTTAATCATTTAATATGTACTGAAAGGACAATACAGTATGTTGAAACAGTGTTTGTGTTTGTTGTCTTTTGATAAGGTCAACTTATACCATTTGAAACATGTTGGTGCTTTCTACAAAATAAATAAATAAATAAATCACTTCACAATTAAATCTGATGGAAAAAATATACTATGGTTCAACATTTTGAGGTCACTTAGGACATTTCATTACTGATGTACACCTATGAAGCCATTGCATTAAAAACCAGCTGTTTCCAGCTACAATAGTCATTTACAACATTAACAACGTCTACGGTGTATTTCCTATCCATTTGATGTCATTTTAATGGACAAAATGTGCTTTTCTTTCAAAAACAATTTGTAATGACAAATTGTGGTGTATTTGTCTACATTAAATACAATGCTGTATACATTCATGTAGGTTAGCATTGACACCTGTTTTTTCTTCATTAAAGCCGATTCTGAGCTGATTCTTTATGGCAATGCTAATGAAGCCCGTTCCTCCAGTCACTTATGAATCTGTGTTTCAGGCTGAGCGATTACGACTGAACCATTCAGAGTTTTGGTCTGGTATATTGGACTAAGATAATAGAGGTAGAACATATACAAATAGCTGAAAACAGATGTGCAAAGTAGGGCCTCAGCACTTCCTCCAACGTCTTAAAAAGGGTGGGACGAAGAGCTGAGGCATGGCCATTGGGCGGCGCGGTGCTTGCACGCCAGCCCCTTTAATTTCATGAATGCTGGCCTCCACCCACTGCCACCACCAGAAGCAGTGGTAAGTCGGGGGTGGGCAGTGCTATATGGGGGTTAAAAGGCATTTCTGGAGGCAGAGTGGCATAAAGGGGGTTAAAAGGCATATCATGGGGCACTCTGCCTCCCTGATATGTCTTATAGCTTCCTTTATGCCACTCTGCCCCATGATATGCCTTTTAACCCCTATGTTTCATCATTTAAGTTTATAGCATGAATTTTTGACTTCCATTTATCCTTAATCTTAACCTTACACATAACCTTACACATATGTACAATATAGTTATTATGAATCCTTTTTTCTTTTCACTTACCAGTTAGCAAAAAATAGATCAGTTATTAATGTTAAATGTTGCACCAAACACTTAAAATTGCCTTTAAACAGTTAATGAAATTTTGTTACAGGATCGTAAGGATGTAATAATTCACTAATGCTAGAGGTCCTATTGCCGTCTGCTAAAACAGAGATGCATTAGAACTTCCTGATAGAAAGACAACCTTTAATGAAGGGAATTGGGAGGAAATGAACATGCTCAGTATGCCAATCCCATGGCTTTAGTTAAGATAGAAGCGATATCAGAGTGAGAAGGTCTTAATACTGAGGAACTCCTAACCCTGAAAATTGGGCTGGAATAACTAAATCTGAATATCTAAACTGTTATCATCTCTAAGCGTATTGTATACTGGATATTTAATCCAGAAGTTAAGAGCAAATAGGAATACTTTTTGGTTAAAATATTGTTAAACTTTAGTATGTAATTTGAAATAATTATTGTATTTCCTTTGAGTTCCTCCAGATTTGATTGCAAATACCAACAGGTAATACTGAGTGTAATTGTCACGAACGGGGTCTATACAGACAACTGTAATGACCCAGAGAGCCCAAAAATGTGTTCAGGCGTTATTGCACAGTAGCGGAGTTGGACAGGGCCTGTTGCAGGGCCCTGACATAGCAGCGGATGTTGTCCAGAACAAAACAAATTGATATCCTGCAGGCTCCCTGGAACCGGCGTGATACATAGCTCTCCAGACGAATGTGCAGGATCCAGGGCCGGCCCAAGACAAAATGCTGCCTGGGGCGAAGTTTAAAATTCCGCCCCCCCCATATTCTCCCTCCCTATTAATCTACCCTACACCCCCCCCCCCATACTTAAACCTTTCAGCAGATCCTGCGGTGATCTCCCTGCTTGGTTTGGTGCCGGCTTTGTAAATGTTGAGCGACGGAAATTACTCATCTTCGGCGGCATCAGCATTACAAAGCCGGCACTGAGACTGAGCTAGAGGGCTCGCAGAGGAGGAGGGGCGCCCCGGAAGCGGTGTTACTGACAACCTTTGGTTAAGCGAAAAACCACTCGGCGCCCCTCTCTCTCTCTTCCGCTTTAAAAAAAAAAAAGGGCCTCTTCAAAAGTTGCCCCACTCAGCTCCATTGTAGGGCCGGCCCTGGCAGGATCCTGCAGGCTGGGAGTAGGGAAGCTAAGCAGAGTACAGGAGTACAGGAGAAACATAGCAAGCAAGGGAGACGAGCAAGAAACATAACCAAACAATACATACATGGTACAGGACACAACAAAGGACAGGGAACAAGGCAAGGAACACAGGGGATGGGTATTGAACCCTTCCAGTTCAATAAGGTTAAATAGTTGTTTACATTTTGAAACATGCACATATTTTATCAAACTCTAGATATAACTTGAGACTGCTAAGCCTTATACATACCAAGAACTCTAAAATATATCTGCTTCTTTGTTATAAAACCTAAGCTAAGCTATTTTAGCATGCCAAAACTAATGCCTTATTTCTACCACAGGAAAAGCTGGTGATGCTCCCTGCGGTGCGCAGAAGAGCCTGGTCCTGCTGATCATTGTAGGCGCCCTTGCAGGGATGGCTGTCGGAATTTACTTTCTAGGTACATTTATTTTTCATTAAACAGTATGTGGTTGCGGTATCAGAAAGCTAACAATATGTTGTGCTTTAAAGTTTTTATATATCAGCCTTTGATACTGCACGTACTTACATCACTAAACCTGAAAAAACATGTAAACATAAATCTCTGTGTACTCAATGCAGTAGGTGTACAAACTATACTAAGGAAGACATTGTATGCAGTGCTTTTTAGAAGAAGTCCAGCACAGTAACACTTTGGAACACAACTTATTTCAAGATTTGCAGTTCTTTTTTGGCTACTAATACATGTAGGCATTGCAGACATAGGTGCAAAGATGGATCGTACTGCTGAGCTGCTAGAAGAGCAAAACACAACAGAATAGAATTTGATGGCGGCTTGAATGTATTCTGTCATTTTTTTCTACATGTTGTATGACCTCAAACTTTAGTTGATCCTTGGCCTCACAGTTTAAAAATACTATATTGCTTGAAGGCATTTCTTAGACAGAAAATGTAATAATGACAGGAAGACATTGTATAAAACTTACGTTGTAGGAAAATACCAAGTTGAAAAATGATGCCACTGAACAGTTTTTGTGCTATCCATACAGATTAGCAGATACTCTGATCAGCCATAACATTGTGGCCACCTGCTTAATATTGTGTAGGTCCCCCTTTTGCCACCAGTCGTCTAGCCATTGCAGTTTGGCTCTTGAAGAACCTTACACACTTTCCTGCTTCTAACACATCAACTTTGAGGACCAAATGGTCACTTGCTGCCTCATATATCCCCCCCACTGACAGGTGCCACGATAGCAAGATTATCAGTGTAATTCACATCACTTGTCAGTGGTCATAATGTTATGGCTGATCAGTGTAAATCCCATTTTATTCTAAAATAATCTTAGATGCTGGGTAACCTCAGAGTTGATTAACACAATTTATTACAAATGTAGCCAATCTTTCCCTATTTTACTATAATGTCCTAATTTTCTTTCCTTGATAACTTGCCCTAGAATCATAGTTGAATGTTAAAGGAAGAAAGCCATATTGTGTGTGGCAGATCCAGCTCGTAGAGCTATTTAAGCCTAGGTCTCACGAAATTGCTGAATTCACTAAACTGTGCTTTAACATTGTTAATTGGTTCCTGAGACATCAAACTAGTATTAGCACTAGTGAAGTGTTATGTGCTTTAGTGCAATGCATAGCTTGGGTAAACTCATCAGGAGAGAAGGAACAACAAAATTCTACTGAGAATTTACTGTCTCTGAGCATCTTGAGTTGAGTTTCTGCTGCTTAGAATTAAATGCAGATTTCCCCCCCCCAAGGAAATACAATTAAAGAGTGTCCATCAAGTCCTTCAGTTCAGTGGCAGATATAATTTAACAGTGTTAAATGAAAGGTTTTGCAGTTTGGCAGCAAAATTATACCAAGGGAATTAGAAGAACTTTGTTATTATCAGATGCTGGCCAGCTATGGTTTGTTTATAAACCAGTATATATTACAAGCAGTGGAGTCATCAGTGCCTAAATTGCTTACATTTTAGCTTCACGTCTACAAATGCTTTACAGAAATGTATTTGTTTAGGAATTAGGTACAAGTATAAAACATTAACTGCATTTTTTACATGTTTTCAGTGCAATATTTCATGAGACCCCACGTTTACCAAAGCTCTGTTCCTTTGCAAGATGCTGAGGTGACTGCTCGCTGCAATGACACAGACAATGAAGTTGCCACTCTCCCGGCTAGAAAAGGTTTGTAGTTCACTATTGCATTGATTGATTTTGTATGACAAAAAAAATAACTGTTTACTTTGTGAAATGAATACACAGTAATGCCAAATGTATCTGAATTCTAATATTATAAGATTAAACATTGTGGTATTTCTTTTAGCGAGGTTCATACCTTTTAGATAGCATAAGATGGTACCAACATGGAAACATATAAAAACAGATCGTAATGAATTTTCTGGGGTCTAATCATTCATGTCAAGTTTAATCATGACCAGCCTGACACAATTCACTAAACTGGAGCAACTCGTATTCCCTCTAGATTGTAAGCTTGCGATCCGGGCCCTTTACCTCATGTTTCAGGCTGAATATTTTTGTCTTATTTGGTCCGTAACTTCCCATCTTGTGCTCTGTACTAAAGCGCTGCGTTTTGTTGACGCTATATAAATACATGGTAGTAGCAATAATAATAATAATAATAATAACAATATATGCTGAGGTTAACTCAACTAGGAATTCCACCAGTTTTCTGGAAGGCTTAACTTGGCTGCAAATTCAGTAGAAAAAAGATGGATGTTGACCTAAATACAATGTAAAAAAAACCCAATTTGACTACTCCAAAGAGGCTAGTTGACCCAGAACTATATTTAAACTCAAGAGATGTCAATTCAAACTCAACCCAAGTCAACTGTTAAGTGTGGTTCAGCTTGAAATATCAAGTTAAGTCAACAGCATCTCAGCTGTCCAAGCATATCCAAGTTATCTTTGTAACTCTATTAACCTCTGACTTAAATGATGTTAATAGTTATAGAAGGTGGTGAGGTGCGTTTTGGGCTAAGTACGGTCATAAGTATGAGTACATGCCACATTTCCCTTATATTTGTTGACATTTGGCAAAGATAAGTATAAGTGATGAGGAGTTGAGAACGATTTATCCTAAAGGGTTGTCAATCACATCTCACACAGGTCAACAGTGTCACAAAAAACAGAAAAATATCCAGAGTAGATATATCAAGTAGATATAAGCATCTGTTCAAGCTTTTTTTTTTACTACTAGCATTAAGGTTGTAAGTAAAATAATTCAACTTTTATACTGCTATTAAGTTTCAATAGGAAAGAATTGCATCTTTGGTGTGTTGTAGGGAACAAAAAAATGCATTTAATTAACGGTTTTACATCTCCTTCTCAGTTCTACTTGTCCTGGGATCCTATTGTCAGTGACACCTGGTTTGGGCCTTCCCATGGACTAGGTGTCCAATACATATAATAGCCTTACAGGAAACGTGTTTACATTTTAGCTGTTTTACACTGTAGCATATATAGGACAGGGTTTTTTTCTTTTCTGTTTGAAGCAACTGCATTATATATAAAATATCACTTGAAGAGTATAATGCATTGCTCAAAAAGAACACCAACGCAAGTCATCTGATGTTTTAGACAAGCCTCTGGTCACATAGGAGTATTTGAGCCAGTTGATGATATGATTTGGATTGACAGGAAGGTTAGAGATATGGTTAAGCTTCATTTTCAGCACAATAAAAGTACCAGTATCAGGAATCCTTCTTTAATAAATGATTTCAGTATCTTTCAGAATAAATACAGAAACCTTCTTGTTGGAAGTGCAGGTGCAAGACAGGCAGGAATGGCTTCCAACATGTCATGAGAGATGGAATTCAGCTTGGGGGACTTACATATGCCGGCATCTGGGATTCATCAGGTAGTCTCCATCTTGTTCAAATTCTCCAAATATTTAGTGATATTTCCATATTCTATTACTATTACAGTATAAGTATATCATTAAGGCAGTTCTATGTAGATATACATTACAGATGATCAGCCATGCATTTCCCTCTTCTGGTTCATTGCTTCTCAAGAAGTGTTTTACTCAAAACTTTTACGAACATGGAGCAACACAGAAACACAAATGGTTTCTTTACTAAAGAAAGGGAAAATTTACCTACAAAGTCCTTGAGGTAGATAAACAAACGACATCATCACGAACAGAAGACAAAACACAAGAAAATGAGACATAACCCTATTCAATAACCTATGTACATTCAATTTGCAGAATGTAAACCAAAGATGGAAACAAAATGAACAGCCAACATACAATGTAAATCACATCATAGCCTTGCATTCAATCAGAAGAATCAGTGCGTTGGCTGGGAAGGTACAACCCAAGAGGTCGCTGAGATCTGTGCCTTCTTTAATGCCCTCGGTACCACTGCAAAGAGCGGGGTGCCAGGAAATAACATCATTCTACAACCTCTCGCCGTGCCGCCATTAGAGGCAGCAAGTCACAGAGATCTGTATTATAAGAGCATACATTTTTACTTTATCTGCTGTCTCCCACCATAGAAGAATAAGCACAGGAGGCCCTAAACAGCACGACGAATAATATCCTTAAGCTTCACAAGTTTATAATCAATATGAAGTGCAAAGTCAACATGTATATTGATTGTTTTCTTATTTCAATGAAGGTTGATTCATCACAGAAGTGTGAACATGACAAATGTCAGTTTAAATCAAAGCCAGGAATTTGTCCAAGTTCCCCCTGGTCAGACCGCTGCAACAGAGCATATGTGGCAAACTAGGTAATTAGACATAAATGACATACAAATGACACAACCAGGCCAATAATGCACTTTAAAGACACAATAGGAGGAGATGCCTACTACCAGAGATGACCTCTAAAAGTACATCACATCTCTGCCTTTTGTTTGAATGCAAAGACAGACTAAGAGCTAGGTTTTAAGGTAGCATAGAAGCCATTCTGGATAACTAGTTTCTGCATGGAATACATTTCTGCTTCTACATTAGTTTTGTTTGTGTCGTTTAATGCACATTGTGCAAGGTTATTACTCAGGTAGTCTAGGCTTTTCTCACTTTTGACTAATATGTTTATTTGTTTTAGAATTTAACAGTGACAGCAAGAAAATCCTTTTCAGGTTTATGTTTACTTTTGTTTTGCAGGCGCGGATGTATTTCTGGTCATATTGTAGGAATTATGTGTTCAGGTCAGTGCCGACGTATATCATTCCACGCTTACTTTTAGGATTACACTGTGATTTTCTCTTTAAAGGCAAATGCATGGCAGAAGCTTTCTCTCCCTGTCGCCCCAGATCTTTGGCATTTAGCCAAACAGATCTCCTGCTTACTAAGGCCTATGCACGGTATACTCATGACCTGCCAATTGAAGCACTGGCTACCAAGTGTTTCATGGGATCTAATGAGAGCCCCCCTCTCCATACACACACATACATATGGCTGAGTGATTGGCTGCCTCAAGCCAGCAGGTTAGTCTTGATGTAAAGCTCCAGGCCTTAATCAGTCCTTAGGTTGAACATAGTCATATGCCTATTCTATGCATGTTTAAATTCCTTCATTGTTTTAGCTTCTATCTCTTCTGCTGGGAGGCAGTCTAAAGTATCTGCCCTCCTCTCAGTAAAGTTCTTAATATCAAGTGTGCATGGCTTAATCTTTGGCACTTATAGGGTTAGTGACACCTTCAGGAATGTACATAAGTTTGTGTATGAGAGTAGAGTGACCACATGTTTTCCAGGACACACAAGTTTTTCATATTGATGACCAGCAGAGGTAATGTGCTGCCCTGCAGTATGTGGGATGTGGGATAAAGACTCATGGAAGGGAAGCAGTCAGTTATACACCCCCCACACAGCAGGGCAGCATTTCATCTGGGCTGGCCAGCAATATGTAAAAATCCTAGAAAAAAGGCGGATGTGGTCACCCTTTGTGAGCGTGTGTGTCCTCCCCTCATGGGGGTACATGGGTGTATATGGGAAGTTTTCAGGGTTGGCTCCGTGTGTTTGACTTCCCTCCTGTGGGTGGAGGTGTGACTGTGACTAGAAGGCAGGGCTAGTTGTGCATAGAGGTGGGGTTGGGCCAACATTAAAGGGGCTGTAAGTGGGTGGAGGTTAGGCAGGGGTGGGACTTCGCAACGAGTGGGTGTAACCAAACATAACCTCCCTGAAAATACTGACCTGAAGACCAAATTACTAGCAATTCAACCCGGAAACTAGGGGTGAAACCCAGTAGGTTCCTGGTATGGGCACATGCCTAACATGACTGATAGATACATAATTTTACTCGTGTAGACATAGCCATCATTTCTTTTGAATGTATATCAATATACAGCCCTAAGCTTGATAAACAGAAAACAAAATGCAGTTCTGTCACATGTATATAAGCACGCATGGTTAAGGTGGATTACAGTCATTATTAATGCAATAACTATAGAGCTGTAATAATTCTAATTTTTCTCTTAGTTATCTGCCACATTGATAGATTAACACATACTTTTATTAAAGAATATTACTTGCTGTGATTTTACAATTCTGTTCTCCATTGCCTTACTGCAGAATGCGGATCTCGCTCTAAATCTTCCCGAATTATTGGGGGAAGTGACGTTGTTTTGGGTCGTTGGCCTTGGCTGGTCAGTCTGTATCTTAACGACAAGCATGTCTGCGGTGGATCCATCGTGGCACATCAGTGGATTGTTACTGCAGCACACTGTGTGCACAAGTAAGTTACTCTTGGTGTATATTTTCCATGCAGTGAACCCACGTTTATTAAATCTTTAGCAAATCACTGTATTGTCCTGTATATAGGTTAAACACATTTGCATAACTTTGGATGAATTTCATTTATAGACTGCAAGGTAGTTGTATAACTTGATAAGCTTTGTGGAAACGTGAGACTTAAAAAAAAGGCCTTTTTTAACCCTGAAATCTTTCAATTGCGTGCAAAATCTAACTGTAGCCATTGGTGTTGGAATTGGGGCAGAACTGCAGTTTTATCTCACAGATTCAACCTACATTATGTAGGACCAACCCAGGGGGCATCAATGGACATTCCAGCCATCATCTGCTCTATAATACAAATGAGATCTGCCTGGTCTCTTTAAACCCCTGCTTTAGTGAACAGTGTAATTTCTGCTTTAAGTTATAGGTCTCCTCAGCTGTCCAACTGGTCTGTATATTCAGGAATTGTCAGCCACCTGCCCATGAGACAGAATATCCTGGTTTCTACAGTGGAGAAAATTGTTTACCACCAGAAGTACAACGACAGAAGTCACGATTATGACATTGCCTTAATGAAACTGCAAATTCCTTTAAATTATTCAGGTGAGATTGTTCCAAATAAGAGACGTGCAGAATGTAATGACAATTAAATAAGACTTACAGCGCTTGTAATATCATCTTACCGATTCAAGATAATTACAAACCATTTGAGTATTAGCTGATCTGTAGAGCGAGACATTGCTCACTTTACGCGGCTTATCACCACGACCAGGATAGCGAGATACGTGCTGTTCTTATTATTCTGTAATTTGCAGCGGCCGAGGACTCCTGTAATCTACCTGCTTCCCCAGACGTCAGAACGCTTAACCGGATCCACCTGCGCACGACAGATTACGGGAGGGGGCAGTTCACTTACCAGGACCCTTGTGTGATTTTGTTAAAGGGACATTGATGCTTTGTTACCGATACAAAAAGTTTTCATCTAAAATGCTACCAAACACCAAACATTTTAATGCTTTCGCATAAAAGAGACAATATAAAGTAAAACCGATGAACGTATATTATAAAACATCAAAGCGTTCACATAAAATAACCAACTCAGCATTAACATACATTCACTAGAACTTCAGGTGCAGTTTTCCCAATCCAGCAGAAGCCGGCAACTGGAGTTCTATCCAAGAGCAGAATCAGAGTCTCAACTAGTGTGGCCGTTTACATCTTGCTGTCCACCACCTACTCTTCTCTTTGTTATAGGGAATGTATTTTATTATGTAATTGATTTCCTTTTAAGTTTATACATTCCACATACTGCATGTATGTATGTAGCACTATAGGTGGTATCAAGCAACATGCCAAACTGATGTGTGTCCTATAAGAATGGGCAGTACGGCAGCCTTACCCTGGACCACATTACGGAGTTAATAGCATTTTGTTTTAAGTAATTACAATGTTCGTTACCTTTTAGTAGTCAGGTGTGGGTTGCTGCCTCTGGTAATAGGGAATCGCCTAGAGGGCTGTCAGAATCTGGTGTTTGTTGCTTGGAGGACGGTGTAGAAATGCACAGGACCTCAATGGTTCTCACAATCAACTGGCTGCAGTTCCTCTTTAAGATTTTTAATCTAAAACAGCAGGGAGCAGATTAACCTGTCCAAGATGGCCAGATTTCTGTGGAGGTCTCCTCATTGGGAATGTGTTATCCAATTCACGGCCTCATTACCTGATTGGTTAAGCAAGAACCATAGGTGTACACTATTTATGTTAACGCTCTAATACTTAGAGTATAGGGTACTACTTTATCACGTAGTCTACCTTAAGCTTTCTACTTTAGTATCCTCTAGTTTAAAAAACGTCCCTTTAAACAGATCTTGGTTCTACCCTTTCGATGTACTGTGTGCACTACCGTCCATACCTTCCGGCATTTCACTGGCCAAAGACGGATTCCAAATGTAATTGGAATATAACATGTTGCTTTGTCCGCAGACTATGCCTCGTCTATGTTTCCTAAAATAAATCCCTGTTTTCTGCGCAGACAGCGTGCGCCCGGTTTGTCTGCCTCAGTATGGCCAAGAGATTCCTGCGGGGACAGAGTGCTGGGTCACAGGCTGGGGATACACACATCCAGACAGCAGTAGGTTAACAGCTTGGATCACTAGTGTTATACTATAAAACTGTAGCATGGTTGCCAACATTTGTCCTGATTTGAGTGAGGTCAGTCCCAACATCTACTGTGAAACACCACAATACCCCCTTTAATCACAATCTTATTACAAAAGTGCGGAAGTTGACTTTGGAGGCAACAATCACCAAAACAGCAATTTTCTTGTCATTCCTTTTATTATTTTGTATCCAAAGTGGGACACTTTTGCTGTAACCGAGGGGCCGGTGATGTGCTATCCAACAAATAGAAGCTGGGATATGACATCATATTGCAGTGCTTTAAAACATTGCCATGTGGGAGATCATGGGCTTATGGGACGCCCTGATCTCCTTAACCAGCCCATGATCCATACTGCAAAAGCACGATAATGGGACATTTTGACAGAACGGGGGGGCAGTGCCTGGAAATCACGACAGTCTCACACAAATCAGGACATTTGGAAGGTATGAAAGAGGGAATCCTTCCAGGGCAGGTTTGCTTAAACTTTTTGGAAGTATCTGCAGCGCATACAGAACTATCATTTCACCTGCATGCTGCCTGTAGTGACGTTAATTCCAGACTCCACGCTCATTTTTCCAACTGTATAATTTTATCTTTTTATAAAAAACCTAATTCGTATATTTGTTACAAGAAATGGTAATAATTTAGAGCTGTAGGCTAATTTTGTTAAAGAAGCAATGCGTTGGCATATACCTACAGAATGTAAAATCCCCAATTTTTATTTTTGATTAGTTTCCAATAAGATAAAAGACAATGCATATAATTTCCACTAAAAGACTCATTATATAATTGAAAACATTCCCAATGTGATGAAATTAATTTTAATTAAAATTAAGATTCATGTTTGACCATATCTCAAAAAAACTTTAATGTGCAGCAAAAAAAACAAGTGTCAATTTGCTTCTTTAACCTTTACAGCACATGTGCCCCAAAGTCTGAAAGAAGCTATGGTTCCCATTATAAGCACCAAAAAATGTAACAGCTCCTGTATCTACGATGGTGACATCACTCCCAGGATGCTTTGCGCGGGATACCTGGATGGCAAGGTTGATGCCTGCCAGGTGAGAGACTGCACCTGGGGTGGGAGCTATGTATCAGAAACATTGGGGTTCATGTAGTGTTTGAGTGTACTGAATACCCAAAACTTGGTTCTTATTTTTCTTCTCCACTTTATTTGATGCTGAAAGTCTACACCCAAAATCTAAACTCCATTTCTCTACTTCTTTCCTATGTGGACTGCCTTGCAAAACTATTCAGACCCTATACCTCTTCTCTCATACTATAAATCACAAAGGGTGTGTTGAAAGTTAATCTGTATGAAATTCAAAATCAATTACTGTAAGGTGACGGTTTTATTTGGTAAAAATGTAATCTGGAAGCTCCAGGTTTCTGAAGATTAAATAAATTGCCCTAATGGGCACACAATTACCTTAGCGTTGCTACTTGTGAACGTTGTCAACGTTGCTATCAAATTTAGAGTAAAGAATCTTACTGTTGAAAGATCATTGGTCAGGCTGTGGATCTGAAGGAAATCAAAGTAAGAGCATTACACAGATATTACATATGAAGTATTATAAACACAGATAAGGAGTAATATCCAAGTACTTGGATAACCCAGAGAGCACAAAATTCCGCACTCGAATTAGGATATTTAACAAAGTAGAGGAGGAAAGTTTATTTCAGAGAGGAAATGTTAAAAGAAGAGGTCATAGTTTAAAACCGAATGATTTAGATGTAATGTAAGGAAAACTAGTAGACGAGTAGAGAAAAAAGTTTGACCCATTCACAAAATACCACCCAGATCATATAACAAGTGGAAGAAGTAGACTGCTTTCTTGCTTTAAGAAGGTTATTAACCACCATGTACGAGAAGCTTGCTCTAAGCGAATCTTGTGGAGTGTGATAGGGATCAACGGGATCGGAAAAAAGATGTAAGCCAGACTCAAACACCAAGGATTGGGCAGAGCATTAGCTCCTAGAACAGCCGGATTAAATTGTCTAGAAAAGAAAAGAGTGACCTGCTGGTTGGACCTGGCTGCAATCAGATCTATTTGTGAGAGAGCCTATTTCTCCACTAGGAGTCGGAAGACACTTGGAGCAAGCCGCCACTCTGCTTGGTCTACCTTTACTCCGCTCAAGTAATCCACCAGATAATTCTAAAGTCCTGCAAATTGACGGCTTAGTTATCAGTTATTCCGTTTCTCTCAGAAAACGGAGAATCTTGGTGGCTCCTTATTTGTTTAGGTGAGCTGCAGCCACCCTGTTTTAGATTTGTACTAGAACCCAACAATTCTTGGCTTCCCGTATGGGAAGAGGGCTGAGCCTCAAGAGAGCCATGCTGATAGCACAAAGTTCCAAAAAAAATGTCACCACAGGTATCTCAGATGGGGGTTTCACTGATGCTGGAGATGAAAAGGGTTGAGCGTGGCTTCTAGATAGACTGGGCATAGTAAGTTCTTGGTCCAATTGACTAACTAGCCAAATCTTTGCAACATCTGAAGAGATGTATAATCAACACTTTGTGGAAAGTTGCAAAAATAAGAATGTTGTCAAAGTAATGGAAAATGCTGATTACCAAGAGTCTGTGGTAAGCAATGACAGGTACTAGATCTTTGAGGAATGTTCTTGGAGCTGTGCTGAGCCTTGAAATGGAAATGGTCCTGTACTGCAAACCTCAGGAGCTTATGCGGTGAGGCAAAAATAGAAAAATAAGCATACTTTACACAGATGGAGACCAGCCAATCTCCTGGACGGATGACCAAAGTAATGGAGGCCAAAGATTCAATTTTTAATTTCCAGATTAAGCCATTCAGCTTGCGAAGGTCCAGAACAGGTCTCCAGTCTCCAGAATTCCTGAACGAGAAAAATGTGTTAATACTTGTCAACAACCCAGGTGTCTGAGTAGAGAAGACTAGAAACGACACTTGGGGCTAAGCCACCTTCAAAATTGTGGCTTGTCACGCAAACCACTGGAAGACTGGCTACACCAAGCCGAATTTCTGGAATATTCATGTCCAGGACAGTACTGTCTGATTCCACAAACAGACCCACATTTCTACAGGATCTTATGTTTGACGAAGTTGACTGGTACCCTAAACAACCCTCTTGGTAAGGTCATCCAGATCATTTTCAAACAGTGTTTCACCTTGGAAAGGAAGCACAAAAAGATTGAACTTGGAGGAAAAATCAGCATTCCAGGATCTCAGCCACAGCTTCTAGCTGCCACAGAGAGAGCCTTAGAGAGTGCTAAAAAACAAAGATTCATGGAAAAAACATAAGACAAGAAACTAACAAGAATACTCCCACTTAAGGAACATAAAGAAAAGGACTAACTCACCAACAAGACTGTAAGCCTCAAAAAAACTCTGGCATTTGAGATTCACAACCAACGTCCAAGCAACTTGAAAAACCGAGTTGGTAAAAATCATTAATGCATATTCACCACAATGAAAGCTACATACTTCCACCTAAAACATTTTTAAAAATTAAGCAAAATAAAACCATATAGTCACATTACTATAGTTGATTTTGAGTTAAATTATATTGAATGCATACTAATCGGGACAGTTTAATGATCTGATCATATTTGGCAATCCAGACATTAAAAATAAGTCAGTATTAGAAATTATTCTGCCAATACATTTTGGGAGATTATTTTTTCATCTTTACCACGATTCATTGTCTTTATGAAGTACACATATGCTAAATTCCATAAAATCCCTCTTACAGTTGTAAAGTTCCAGGGAAATCTCCACATTGAAGCATACATTCTTCATCACGCTTCACCATAAATCAACATGTCTCTAAATGTATTGATTGCTTACCGGTTGTTAGAGTGCCCATAGTAGACCATAGTTTGTACCATAAGACCTTTTTTCCCCTTCCCTGACCTTGTTCTTGCAGGGCGACAGTGGAGGGCCCTTGGTGTGCCAAACAGACTACAAATGGCGCTTAGTTGGAGTAGTGAGCTGGGGAATGGGTTGTGCAGAACCCAACCATCCTGGTGTGTACACAAAAATAGCATCCTTCTTAGATTGGATCCATAATATCATAGAGGTAAGTGGAAGACTAGCTCGTCTTGTACCGTTTCTCCTTTAATTGATCATATACGCACATTATATTATATATAATAACGATTGTACTATGTTACAGGATGACTAAAAGGGATATACCAAGAGCCACATCATCTGCGCAGACAGATGGATTGAAGAAGCCTGCACTATAAATGAAGTACAGGCATCTCCGTGCTCTGGTCTGAAGTTGGATGACCTAAATAGTGGTTAAGCATCTTAAATAACCAAGCTGTGCTACAGTATCCTCAGAACCTGCCCAGTCAATGTGTAGTCCAAAGGTAACATGCGCCATACGCTCTTTTACAGACCTACAACGGCGAGTGGCTCTGCTGATGTTGGAAGACTCGCTTCTCAAGAACAATGGATGCTACACAACTGGCTCAACCTAAAGAGAGGCAATAATGTTAGTAGTAAAATTAAGTCTCAGATTCTAGATTAAAGGTAAAAGACACCAGCATACAGCTTTAAACAGGTTACGGGTTCAAATGGCACCACCATAATAATGACAGCTGTGAATATGCGGTTTGAGTTGGTAGTAAAAAGACTCTGGCATGGTGTTGATACAATCTTAAAGAAATAACCGGAACACTATCATTACAGCCCGAGGATTTGTAGGGGTAGAACGTGTTAAATATACGACGTATAGGAGTAATGCAAATTCCGGCTCGGAATGAATCATAAAATGTTTGTGCTGTGAATTTTCAATTATTATAATTAATTGCTCTGGTAATTATTCACTGACACACTGGTGTTTTTTTTGCCCTGTTTTACTGAAGTGACATAATAAATCATATTTAACGAGATTTGACAGTCGGAATTCTATCTTTCCGCATCACACTACCCTTTTTTTTCAAGCAGTATGATATTTTAATATGTCCAGTTTCCAGAAGAAGGTTTAATATATAACGGCCCATTAAAAGATACAGACTCTGGAGTGGTATTAGGTTTTAGTTTAATTAATCGCAAGAACAGTTTGATAAGCTTTTGTCTCAGTAATCTGCCCTGCGACGTCCAAGCTTGTCAAGGACATTGTGATATCCGTGTAACAGCATCTGCCATACTGGTGAGAAATTAGCTCTTCGAGGTAGTTTAAAAGCGGCACTTTAGCCTCTAATTTGGAATCAACAAAATACTCTGGAGTTTAAACTGGCAGACAGCCAAGAATAAATTAGAGCTGATCGAAGGCTTTCCGTATACCTATCCCTTTCATGCAATATATATGCATTTCGGTGCATAAGTTTACTCTTTCTTTGATAAAATGGCTTAGAAGTTTTGCTAGCATCGTTGGATATTCTGTGTAATAAAGTTAACCAATCTCTCACCTGCGGGGATGCAAATTAACTTTGTACGTTTGCAATTTAGGAAAACATTTGCATCTGTGATGGGGTTTTTATTTAATTATCCCCTGAAATCGCACATTTTTGACAACTAGTATGTTCAGAAGACATTACGAGTGGAAATCTGTCTGTTGAAAAGTAGGCAGGCAATTGCACCTAGTGGCCACTTTCTAACGCCGCTATGCAATTCTTTATGGTACTGATGGGGGATTGTACCGACAGACAACATGGTCTTTAGTGAGGTTTCATAGGAAAATGAAAACATTTAAACAAAGGAGGTGTGAGGACCCCTACCATATAGTGGCAAATCATATTAATGTGAAGCTAAATGTTGAGAAAGACATCTCTACTTGTGTAATAAGAGTAGTTAGTGGAAATATAGGGTCCGATTGGTAATCCTGGGGGGGTCTGTTATAACCCACTATATAATTACAAAGCAATAAAAACAGACGGTAGGCAGGTGCATTTTAGAGTACATGGTCCTGATCATTGCTACACCAAAAGCAATGCGGTACTTGCTGGGCACAATTTCAAATAATTGACAACTATGGAAAGGATAAACGAGAGGCACATTTCTTAAGAACAGATTTTACTGGCGCTCAAGCAAGTTTTGTATGTACAAAAAATTACAGAAGGTATGCAAACGTTAGCTATTTAATCCTGGCCAAAGCTGCAGCTCTCCTCTCCGTATTTTGAAAGAGGGCCCGTATTAAGCTTTTCACTTCATTGGTGGAAAACTCAACAGCGAGTGGTCCCTTTCCATCGGCCCACCTGCAAGATTAAAGAAACAGAAAATATTAAAGGGAATCGGCACTCACTCAAGACAGGATTGGGTAACTGTTAGAACAAGAGGTCATAGTCTAAACCTGTTTAGATGTAATGCAAGGAAGTTTTAGTTTACTGAGAAGATGGTAGAAGCTAATATAATACGGGAATTCAAACATACAGAGACCGGCATAAAGATATTGTGAATCTAAGACAAGTTCGAAGAACGATTAAGACCAGAGTCTTGGATCAGGTTAAATGGTCAAACTAGATAAACTGAATGGTTCCTGAATTGTCAAATTCTATGTTTCCGCCGTTCAAAACCTGCATTTTGGCTCTCTAAAATCTTATTTAGAACACAGGGTCAAGGATGGTATTAAACACAAAACAAGGATAAAATGCCATCTTTGGTGGTTAAATAAAAGAAATGGGTCCACATTTACCATTGTGGTATACAAATGTGCTACCTAGTGAGGGAAACACTTAAAGGGACTTTTAAGTTTTATAGAGTGAGTAAGACCAGGAGATTTAAGAGATTTTAACAGGATGCACTTATTATTAATACTTCTTTTTAAAGTGAGAGACAGAACAGAAAACTAAATGGTATTACACCGATGGACAATTTGTTGAAAGAGCAATTACTAACTTTGGGGCAAGTATTGAAAATATTCAAAGAGTTACTATGGTGATTACCCCACATTTGGCACTTTGTGCCATATCAATATCTCTTGTCTACGTTTAGATACAATTTAATCACATTAGGGGTACACCATACAATAAACTTTGTGAAATTAGCACAGAGGATATGAAATTATAGATTTTGGGCTAAATAATCTGACAGTTTATTCTGGAGTATGGTAAGGAGAGAAACTCACCGATCCACAATCTCCTGCAGACTGGCCTGCAAGATAATCATCAGCTCTTTAAATTTCATCCACTTCTGCACATAAAGCGGAACCTCCTCCTGGTACTTTTTGTTCTTGCTTTCTTCAGGCAGGGGTGTGAATACGAGGGGGCCTTCCTCAATCATTGTACGGCAAAGTGTATATAGCCTTTCTCCATCCTCGGTGGAAATATCCTTCCAGAAAACAAATCGGTTAAATGAAGAGTAACTCCTAAGTGATCAACAAACGATGCATGTCTAAAATAATTTAATATACTACCTCTAAAGCTGCAATTTTGCTGATCATCTCTGTGATGGCCGTGTTCAGTAAGGTGCCCATGGCTTTGCAGTATATCGCTAGAGGAAGAACATCCTGCCAAACCTTCCCCAGGCAACTCAGCTGGTGGATAACCTTAAAAAAAGAAAGCCAGTGTAACGCTGCACAGCTTCACATAAAAATAACGCTATATAACGCGGCATGAACTAATATACATCATGTGTTTAGCTTGGCTGATCTGACAAGCTGAAAATGCGGGTAAACACAGTTTGTAATACAGATCAGACAAAACAAGAGTGGCCCTCCGGAGTACCCCTTAAATCAGTGACTTTAACTATGCCGAGTTAATGGTTCGCTTCTCTTTCTCACGTTTACATCTCTAACATCTCTGTATCACGGTCACGTCCTTCACGATAACATTTTGCCTGACACCAAGCCATAGGCGCCCTTCTCTTACCTGTCTAATGGCCTTGTGGGCTGCTGTGTAGTTCTCTTCATCTTCCATATTACAGAATTTTTTTGCACTTGATAACCTTTCTAGCAGATCTCCTTTCTGTGAACGCATTTGGGCGAGAAACACTTCGGTGCCTGTTACCAATCAAAATAATGTACTTTAGTACGGTGCACATGCCAAGATTCATCTGGTTATTAAGAGAAAGTAATAGGAATCCAAAAAATGCATGTTCTTCTAAAACTATGTTTGCAATAATAAGATACATAATCTAAGCACATCCGATGTACTTTGTTCATACGGAATAATGTACGTTTTCTCAAGTTTAACCAGGAAACAGATTACGGGATTACCGAGTCTTCTGAATCCAGGAACCATATCAACGAAAGTGGCAGCTCCGTCACTAAGAGGAGAGGGGAAGTGGTAGCGAAACTGGTGGCCCAGTGTGAGCAGATGGTGTGCAATATACATGCAGTTGTTGTGGTGGATAGCGGACAGCTGGGGAAGCTTCTGTAGGTTCTCTCTACAAAGCAAAAATATTTAACCAGTTAAGAATTTAAGTACAAAAGAATAACGTATACAAAGTACACAAGCAGTGTTTTTACCAAAGCGACCAATGGAATATCACAATAAAGAGATTTATTAAACTACTACAGTTAGGAAAACCACTTTTCAACTATCACAGCAAAATTACTTTTTAGCTTCAAACATGGTTGCATAAAAAAATTGTAAAAAAAACAAACAAAAAAACAATGATGAGTCAATTAGACTATGTATCCGTGTGCCTATTAAATGATGTGATGATATAAAGATCAAAATATATCCATAAAGCTTTAAAATATAATTTCCTATAGTAGTAGTATATTATTAAGAGCAACTTCCTTCTTTGCACCCATCTTCATCAATTGTCTATTCCCAGGAAATATTGTAAAAAGCTCCTAGTTCTCTCACTCTACCACTTATTCATGCACTAACCTTTTCCTGTCTAGACTACTGTAACTCATTGCATACCCGTCTTCTGGTTTCCTATATCTCTAATCAACAATAGGTCCTCAACTAAGCCACCAGACCATCACCTACCCCTACACTAAACTCAATATCCTCACGTCCCATAAAGTAGTGCATTAACTTCAAAATCATTCTTGCTTTCAGGGCTCCCCATTCCCTATACATCATTCCATCTCTGATGCGACGCCACCTACCTGCACCTTCTCTACATCACATGCACTGCGGTCAGCTACCGTCCCATCTCGACTAAAGACTTTTTTCCTCCCTGCTCCATATCTCTTGGACTTCCTATCATCACACATTTCAAAATCAAACCATCGGAATGGCTGTTTGCAGCACTACAGTAACATACAAACATTGTATGTCAGAACACTTGCAAAATGCACTTACTTCATCCTCTCGATTTGCCCCTCTACAGGGCAGGAATCTCCTTTCCTCATCTATGCTTACCCATTTTACCCCAATAACAATGTCTGTAAGGCTACTGTACTTCGTATACAATTACACCTATTGTACCGTCTCCTTTATCATACATATATTCAGCAATATTGGAGCACTCCAGGCAAATGGGACTAGTGGAATACAAACTACTAAAACGTTCAGCATGAGATGCGAATTTCATGGCGATGCAGAAAACACTCACTTGTGATACGTTGGCACAACATCATAGAACAGATGGAAAATGTTTCTGACAGTGTAGAATAGCTGGATGGCGCTGAAAGGAAGGAAATATGGTATAAAGAGAGAAAATAAAATAAACACACAAAAACTGCAGGTGTGAACGCAAACAAAAATAACACACAGCAATTGCAAGAGTTTTCTCTCTCCTCTCCCTTCTATGGATTCACCTATTGTATTTACCAAGATATCATTATGGTATATTTGCTATAGTGTGCGTATCAGAATGCTAACACAGGTTTATCTTTGTCCATGAAGAATCATGTAATCTGAGACCTTTTTTTTCTTCTAGATTGATAAATAAAATGCATCACCTCTGAATAAACACCACATCATTCTACTTGAGCTCAGTTAATAGGGTTATGAGTTGGCTATGATTCAGCTTTAACCAAAGCACCGAACTGTGGCTCGAGTCCCCCTACTAACCAGGGCCTGTTGCTGGCTGTAGCTTCAGAAAGGGTCTGGTAGGCGAGCGTCATTAACTTCTCGACAGACTCGCTAATCCGGCAGCTTGGCAGGGAGAAGGAGTGTTGGCTCAGCTTAACCTCGTTCTCCAAAGCCGGGGCTTCCGGGACACGGTTCCTCTGCCCTTTCACCTTCTCCGCATCCTTAGGGCTCCTGAGCTTTGGCAAGGACACCTTGGAGTCCGGAGCGATCTATGAATGAAGGGGAAAGATTCTCAGCTCAAGCTTTCTTATGCTTTTAGAATGTGTATTCTCTATTGGAGTGTTAGCGTGTAAATACGTATCGCTGCAGGAAAGACAATATTAGCACCTTGGTGAGGTGGATATTTATTTCAAGTAGAGGATTATTCGCTCATTAATCTAGCACAAGTTTCCACATATCTTTCATTTAAAAGAACAAAATGTGACATAAAAGCAAGAAGGGAGAAAAACAAACAGTTTTCTAATATAAATCAAAGAAAACACTAACTAATTTCAATGATTCCCCAAAATACAGCAAATGAAAACAGCAAAATCCATTGGGTGAACAGTTAATTAAGAACTGGGAAACAGAGGATCCTATTCACTAACAACCATTACACTTTAAGCCTCCTAAGTGTTATATCCAATATCAAAAATATACATGCTTCCTGAAATGCCCCATCCTACAAAAGGATAAAGAACGAAAAATTCCCAAATCTATATTCTGCCACCTATTACTGATAAATTGTAAACTAGGGGGTCACAAAATAGCCATTACCACCACCCCTTCATTATTATTATTATTATCAATCCCGGTATCCCTTAAACTGTTTTAAAAGAATGTTAAAAATAATGCTGGATTCCGCATTATAAGTAACATGCTAGAAAGATTCTGCAAAATTCCCTGTTTTGGAAAAATATCTGTGCTTTGAGTTCGAGGAACAGATAAAAAAACAAAGGGATGCTGTATGGATTTGGCACTCTTTTTTCCATGATTTAACATCATTGAAAGGGAAACATCTCCTATTTTCTACTATTACTAGTATCACATCAAAAATGGTTTTTCGGTGTAAACAATTCTAGTTTTTTTTACATTATATGTTTTCAGACAGCAGTATATTAGTCTCACGTATGTGCCTTTGCACCAAAATGACTTTTTTTTTATATAATCCTGTGTCTGCGTCGGCCCATCATAAGTAGATGCATTGAAACAAGAGCCTCAAAAGAAAACTCACAGTTTACCAGATGAATTTTGGTGTTGAATTTAAATAACAAAGCTGTCTTCATATTGAGCTGTTAAAGGCTCAAAATTGGTCAAGATCCCTCAAAAAGTAAAGTGGTGCAGGGTGCTCAAAAGCTGAGCTTATCTAGTAAGATAAATGATGGATGTCTGATCCCTCACCGTATGGCTGTTTTCTATGCAAGGTCATCTCCCTCCTTGCGGCAGAAGCCCAGAGGGGACACACAAATGCTTTAGTAAATAAACCAAAGATGAAAAGCAAGGGCCCAGCCTACCTTTTCTGGCATTTAAGGGTCTAAGGTCTTATTTTTGTCTACAGTTGAATCTGAGATCCAGATAATTTAACGTGCATGACTACCAGTACTGACGTTCGGCCCTTCTGGTGAAATGTATGTCCAGACAGCTTAAAAAACCCAAACAAAGATGTTCCTAGCCCTTTCCCGGCCGACGTGCTTTTGTGTCACCAACCTTTATGGTATTATGTATTTCCGAGGTCATCAGGTTTCTGGCCGTTACTATCACATCCTGGCACTTCTTGCTGGCGAAGTGAGCATTGACATTTCGGGCATATTTCAGGAGCTCTGTGGCATCTCCCTTCAGATACTTCATACCCTTAAGGGCATTTTCAAACTCCTCTGTGGACTTAATGACCTGGTTGGGTAAACAAGACATACGGCTATTAACCCGTGCCAAAGGAGCGCACGCTGGACTCCGATGGAGAGTCCTCTAGTAAAAGCATTTCATATACAATGAAAAAACAGAAACTTTACAAAAAGCTACGCATTAAGACAGAAGAACAAGAAGAGGGAAGGGAAGAAGCAGTCATGGGGAAATAGGAGACAGGGACACGGAACCGGTCGTCGGAGAAGGTAGGGAGACATTGAGAGAGAGGGAACGAGCAATGAAAACAAAGTTTGGGTTTTTTTTCCCCCCGGTAGCATCATCTTATATTCAGGTCTTTTCTTTTTTCTTTCCTTAAGAGCTAAAGTTTGGGTGGGTTGTCAAAGTCTTCTTGAGCAAACGTGGTAATATGCACATTTACAAACCTCTCTCGTGTTTTTTTTTTTTTAAAGATTGGGGAGGTAAAAAACGCCATCTAGGTACTACTTTCCCACTTTTAGTGATCCAGGGGCTTTAGGGGTGAAAAAAAGTAGATAGTATTTTACCGAATCCTAACATTTAACTTTTTTTTTACGTAGCACCGTAAAACACGCTAACGAATACCACTTGCTTTGTGACGTCATTCTAAGACATCCGTTTCCAGTGTCTCCACATATCTCATACCTCGTCGTACTGCTCGAGTTTGCTGCTGTTGGTCGGGATAGAATAAACCAAACAGTCTTTGATGACCGACTCCGAGATCTCCTCCCAGATCATATCCCCGAGAACCTCAGCTAAGACCAACTTGACCGATCCTTCACCTCGCTGGGAGTTTTCGACCGGCACATCTGTTAAAAAGTAAAATCCATAACCCACACGTAACTTCACAGGTGTCTGATGATGACAGCGTGTCATGTGGCACTGAACACCCCACGGGAAAGCCAAATCAGAAAAATGTGATTTGTCAATAGACACTTTATACGGACCCACAATTCCCAGCAAAGAAAATACAGCCACACATAAAAAGAAAAGGACCTTCATGTTACTATCCAGTTATACCTCAATACCTCCACCAGAGGGCAGTATATTCTCTCCTATAAAGATAAATATCCAATTTTTAAAAAGGATTCTTGTAAGAACGCTAGACTGCGGCTTACGATAAAAATGGCTCTAGCCAAAACCCAGCTAGTATTGACATTAATTCAGCTATGCCTAATTTATACGCTTAGATTAAAAAACCTTTTCCCTCGTTTTAGATAAAATGTCTTCTCCATACCCAGTAAGTGCTTGTGAAGTAATTCTAGAACAAGTCGCAACTTCAGGAACACGGCTGCCGGAGACGGATGCTCCAGATCTGTTTCCATGGTTTCAAAACGCAAGATTACTCCTTGTGGTTGCGTGTCCACCTGCGCATGTAGGGCCGGGTACGTTACCAGGGGTTTAAGGATGTAATTAGCAGTAACTGGCCTGGGAAAGAGAAGGTAAATTAATAGAACAGCAGATGGATTCTGGGATATAAACGTCATGTCCCACACTTCATAAACTGATATTAAAAGACAAATCCAACGAGTGCATACAGAATATCACAACTTCGCAATATTTGGTAGAATTCTGTAACACATATTTAGGTGCTAACTAAAGGTTACATTCATATATCTTTATTTGAGAGAGAGGTGGATTAATGGAACAGCCTCCCAGCAGAAGCAGTAGAGGCCAATACAGTGAGGGAATTTAAACATGCACGGCATAGGAATGGTTTTATCTGGCATAAAAACGTTGGTATGTTTACATAAATTGAACCCCAACGTTGTTTGCATCAAAGACACCCTGCAGATTTATCCCCACCCACCCCCAAAAAATCAGGTCCTTACTGAAGAATTTCAGCTTCGTGTTGAGCTCCCCGAGGATAGCCAAGGACTGCAGGACAGAAGCCAGCAGAGGAACAGACGTGGACTCATCGCTTGAGGGCAAAGTCCAGAGATGGAGCTCGGTTTGCAATACCATGTCCAGACTGGTGTTTTCTGAGAAGTCGCAGGGTACGAGGTGGCGGTTAGTTTAAAAGAACTTGCAGAACATACATTCACCACTGTCAATGCCCACCCTTCCGGCAACCCAGTCCCACTAAGCCCACTAAGCCAAAAAATTGTGATAAAGCTACTTTGTCTGTGTCCTGATCAAAATTATTTAAAAAAATAAATGCCTAGTGCACTCCCCAGGGGTCACTACAAAAATGGCAACGTGTTAACCTCACACTCAACCTTATTGTAACGCACACGCTGGCAGGGGCCACGGTTTGGTGGGCTCCAGACAAACCTCGGGGCTTCAAAGCTATCACAGCCTTAACGCCAGAGGACCAAGCTTTCCCTCTCTCACGGGTACTCACTTGATCCTAGCCAAAAGGCCGAGAAGCAATACCACAACAAACCAGGTGCAGAACGCCAATTCCACAAGCAACCTGAGTGATTAAGAGCTGCCCTCTTGCTTCTCCAGCCCAAGACATTTGAGGTTCACATTATCCACTGAACAACACTAAAGTCTACGGGGATTAATGTCTGCTAAAACTGGCAAAAATATTACAGCTTTCTTCATGGGATTCAAATTCAACCATCACCAAGACACCATGGGAACTTAAATCAATTAGCATGAAACGACACCGCAGGTGCCAAGCTTCAGCTTTTCCATGTTTGCGTAATGTCACACGTGATAGTTCCTCTGACACTCTGTAACTAAACAGTGGGTTCAGCACAAGTAAAGTCTTCCATTTGGCTGGTAACGAGAGGCAGGTACCTTTGGACGGCGGGAGCTTCCATACAGCCAACTTCTGCCACTCCTCCCCGAGGTGGTACAGCATGTTCTGTTTCTGCACGGTCAGCTCGATGCCGAGAGCTTTCAACATCGGGAGCTCAAATCCCTTCCGGGACTTCAACACTTTAAAGCTGCTCTGTGCCTGGAAATGGATGCATTTACCATTATACTATATATATATATATATATATATATATATATATATATATATATATAATAATGGTAAATATATATATACACACACACACACATATATACACACACCATTATACAATTTATATACTATACCCAAAAGAGAAATTAATAAGTTACAACAAAACTGGAAGAGCTGGTGCGGGGGTTTAAGGAGGCCAAAAAACCTTAAACTGCTCTTTGGCTACAATATTTTTTAAGCCCAGTTTGATGTCCGGTTTAGCGCCTGTGACATCACCCTCCTCTAGTCACCGGCACATACGAACATATCCAACAATCCATTACACTGTGTTATATCTACTTTATATACAAACATTGAAATCATGAAAACAGTTATATCTTATCTTCTATGTATTTGTTTTTATTCAATACGTATACATCTAGAATGAAACTTTTGTTTTTAAACAAAACATGGTGTTTCTGTAAGAATCCCTTTGGTTTGTACTTAAACCCGTCAACGACTGACGAAGGAGAAGATGGAAAAAGGGATTGGTTCGGCCGTCTCACTCACATTGCTGACCAGTATAGTTTACAATGTTCTGACTTATACAGTAAATGAATGTGAATAAAAAGAATTACCTTTTCAAGATGTTGGGCTGCAGTGATGTAGTTTCTTTCAGCCAAAGCACAATTATATTGGTCAATAGCGCTGTCAAACTGAACACAGAATATTCAGGAGTTTAAGTAGTTATAAAGGAGCAATATTACATATTGATACAAACACAAATAATATCTACACAAACACGCACCTTTAGTGTATACATATACACACACACATATATATTTTAGTCATATATACACCAAATATATATTTAGTTATTCCTAAAGCTTTTTGGCTGATTTTAAGGTATTACAGCGGAAGCATGTCATTTCAGTTTGAGAAAGTAGTGACGTGAGCGGCATACAGACAGACAAAAAGCCCCATTCATTCACAAGTCATTCATTCACTCTTAAGCAATATGCGGATACACACTATATCTATATGTAGGGGAAATATTGCACAATGAGTATGTTATGAAAACACCAGAAGAAAAATATATCTTTGATAAGTAGAGAATATAAACTTTGGGACGTATGGAGCTACAAGTTTAAAATGCTAATGGAGACCTTTCCTCCAAAGACTTTAATAAGGCATGATTTTGCTTATCCGAAAGCAATAAGGAGTCCGAGGGAAAACATACAACTGCCTAAACTATTATTTGACTTGTTTTTATCTTGAAAAAGAGCAGTAACGCCGAGTACATCAACGCACTTACCTCTTGCAGCTGACTAAGAACACTCAGAATAACATTGTTTTTCTCAAGCTGCTGTTTCAATTCAGTGAATTCGCTGATTGCAACTTGAAGGTCACTTTGTACCTTTCCAAATGAACATAAAATAAATGTAAATATTTGATATAATAAAAAAACACTTATATATATATATATACGTAGAGTTAGCAGAAGACCATGGACACATACCATCTCTATACATGAAATGTGTTTATCTTTACTCGCTTCTGCTTCAATTCACTTTTTCCCCCAGCAAATGTTATATGTACTTATTGCCGGTGGCTTGTTTAACAAGACGCCCTGTGAACATGCACAGAAAGGGCAGCTTTTAAAGTACTTGAATATGCATTCTTCTTTGGTGAGGCTGTCGGGGATGGTAGGCATAGATAGTAAGGATCTTCGCCCCAGCCATGAGTTGTACACGTTTTGTTTTGCCGTGACACACCGCGGTGCTATTTCCGTGACTGCTGCCTCTTACCTCATTCTCTATTCGTGACTTTAGGACATCCACATCGCTGACGAGTCCGTGCACCTGTCTCACGAGATCTTCGGCGCTTTGCATGCTGGGAAGGAACTCGTCATACTTTTTATTGATCAGATCACACACCTCACCCTGCGGAGACAAACAAAGTGATCTTCAGGTTTCTTTACCGGACGCAAAACTGTGTTTTATAAAGTTAAAGAAGCAGTGTGGATCCACCAGCAAATACTTTCTTCATATTCTTACACTTGGATGGGTTGAGTACTGTAACACGCATCCATCATTTAAGTGGCTTTTCGGGGCTTTAAAGTGGTAGAGAGCGTAATTAAGTTTTTGTCTAACATGCAGTGGTCACGGACGAGTCCTGAGATGATTTAATCCACAAGCCTTTCACGAACACAGATACAATTCAGTTCGCTACCAGAAGAGGATCTGGTCAGCTACATATTTTTCTAACATATAAATGGGGATTTCTTTGATACTCTTGACAATTCTTTTTCCAATAAACTTCAATTTAGGATTAAGGTTTTTTTGTCTCTGGTGGAAATCCACTCGGAGATTTGGAAGTAAGAACGTGCTTCTCTCCTCATAGCGTGTCAGCAGCAGGCACGACATTTCTTCAGCAGTCCGGATACCCAGCTGTAGACCAGTAAGTGTCCAGAATACATTTAAAACAGACCCAATAGCCATTTGTGAGCAATCACATACAAATCCGGACAAGCATTGTTGCTAACATTACATTCTTATTGGTTCCTGTTGCCGATAGCTCAGTACAGCCAAACGCTAGCCACCTGGTTGCCATGGTGACCACAAATCACTTCCTGGCACCCATGGTTATGCAGGAGAAGGGGTAAATAACTGCCGGGGCTACTATTGTAAAGGCCCCCAGTGGGGTAATGCATGTCATGAAGGGGTTAACCGTGTTACATGAAAATAAAAACATGATTAAGGGGGGAAAAAAGCCGGCTACTAAACTTTTTTGATGGCTCTTGAATCCGAACCAAATTGGCCGATCCCTGGTTTAAAACATTATTGTTTGGATTACAAAACCCATGTGACTTAAATAATCGTTAATATTATGCGCCGGTCTTGTGTACATCATGTGATGCGGAAATCACACAGGACAAAATAAATGTAAAAAACTGGGATTAGATATAAAATTGATTTTGGTGCAAATTTCCAACGGTGATCCTGTCACCACCGCAACCAATGAAATGTCCCTCTTCATTAATCCTTTTATTCTTTTTTTCACAACAATGTATGCATTCCATGCTAAAAACACATCCAAAAATCATCACTTGATTCTTTAAAAAGGGACAGGTGGGGATGGTCCGGTTGGGGTCTGATGTGGGACCCCACCATATGCATGTAGAGAAAGCACTCACATTTGCTTAATATTCCTGCTACTGATTGGCTGTTTCAAGCAGCCAATCGCATCAGCAAGAAAGCTCACTCACAAAGTGTCTTGTATATGTTTGTATGTTACCCATAAAGTATACTTTATTTACAAAGTGAAAGTGAGTGAATGAATAACAACATATAATACTAATAAAGAAGGTATGTCCAGATTGTACAGCACTGCAGTCTATGATCGCGCTATACAAGTCATTATTACACGGTCTATCATCACAGGCAGCAGAGCTGGGATTATTTGACAGATACAGTTTATTGACATTAGTGACATCGCCGGGACACGTGACTAAAGAGCTCTAGTTAAATAGTTTGATACGAAATGGATATAAAACGGCCCGAACATGTCTGCACTGAACTCAATGACGATTTGTGGGATAAACACACAGCAGAGGGCCGCTGGACTGTCTCACCTTCACTTCTTCCACCTTCCGGGACAGGCGAGTAATTTTGGTTCCCAAATCCTCCTTTTCCAAGCGGCCAGAATGGGCCAACACCTCCGTGACGAACGACGCCATCCTCGCTCACCCGGTTCCCGGTGCTGACGGGGCCGATTTCAAATCGTCACTGGCGGGGATTCAGCCTTACGAAAACGGCACGCTGGGGAAGGTAGTTCGGCGGGTAGCAGGAATGTAAGGGGACGGGAAGAGCTGAACTACAACTCCCGGTATGCACCGCGGCACAAGGCCTGACAGATGAGAACGGAAATGGGACCCGCAGCCGAACTGGCAAAGTTTACTGGGACTTGTAGTCTTTTACGTTGGCTCTGTGAACAACAACAGTACCGTGCTGGACTACTTTTCCTATGAACCCCATAGTATTTAGCTCAGAGTTAACGGAGGATTTAAAACAGTCAAATATCGCATACAGACAGTTCAATTATGTAAAGTAGCTATTTATAACCCACAAGTGTTAATGCAATCTATTCATGGCTATAATATGACGTATATATAACCCTCAGTGTGTAGGTAAAAGTCACTCCTAAAATATGAGCCCATTGCATACCTCCAGCTACACCACAAAACAAGTCTGAGCTGGCAGGAGAATCTTTAGCTACGGAGTCACACTGCTGCCATCTGGTGGCGGGATCTGATATACAGCATGAGCATGAACTGCCACCCCAGGCAAGCATAGTCTCTACCATTAATAATATTGCCATCAATTAGTTTAGATCTCATATCTATTAAAATTAACTTCTCCTTCAGTTTTTTTGGGGCCACAGAATCCCAAGGTGAACTTAAAGTGACCTTATATGGTGTGCATGATACAATGATGGTCTTTTTTGCTTGTCTTTCGGTCTCCCCTCCAGAAACTGATCTAGATTTTGGAAAGTTAAGAACAAGCAGAACATGGTTAGTGTTTCACATTGATAACTCTGCCCCTAATCCTCAGGGAAGAAGCCCCTTTGCTGCCCCAAACCAGTACACTTGTCTTTTTCTTTAATTCTTTTAGAATGCCAGTGTAGATGTCTTGCGCATACCCTTCACAAATTGTCAAGGATTCTGTTGCCCACCTGTCAGGTACCAGGCTGGATTTTACACATTGGGGTGATTGCTTGGCTTGCTGGGCACTAAGACCGACATGGCCATTAGCAGTAGAATGGGTTGAACCATTGCCACAAGTCAGTTTGTGAAATTTCTGCCCTGCTAGATCTGCCCCAAGTTCACTGTATGTGCTATTATTGTGATGGAAGCATCTAGGAGTAACAACAACGCAGTGACAAAGCAAACTCACAGAGCGATGCCGCCGAGTGTTGAAGCGCAAAAAAACAATCCTCTGTAGGATCACTCACTGCCAAACTGTGTCTGGAAGCCACATCAGCACAAGCGTGTCTGGATCTTCATGTTTCCAATGTCTGAGCAGCTCCACACAAGCTGAAGATTACTGTGTACAACACCGTGTCGGCTGGAGTGGTGTAAAGCATATCACCAATGGACTTACCAGAATGCATAGTGTGTACTGTAAATTGGGTGGAGGAGGGATAATGGTCTGGTGCTTTTTTCTCAGGATTTGGGCCACTTAGTTACTTACTTACCAGTGAAGGGAAATGTTAATGCTTCAGCATACCAAGATACTTCGTACAATGCTAGGCTTCCAACTTCGCGGGAACAGTTTGGGGAAACCCTTTTCTATTCCAGCATGACTGCTCCCCATTGCACAAAGCAAGGTCCATAAAGACAGGGATGGACGAGTTTGGTGTGGAAGAACTTGACTCTCTGCCGTCCTGACTCAACCCCACCTTTGGGATAACCTGTAACAGAGAATGCGAGCCAAGCCTTCTCGTCCAACATCAGTGCCTGACCTCACAAATGCTCTACTGGACGAATGGACAAAAATTCCCACATAAACACCTCGTGGAAAAGCCTTCCCAGAAGAGTAGAAGCTGTTATAGGTGAATGGGGGCTCCATATTAATGCCCATTTTTTTGAATAGTATGTCCAACAAGCTCATATAGGTGTGGTGGTCAGGTGTCCACATACTTTTTGGTCAAATAGTGGCTATAAAAAAAAGTTGCAGGTTTACACAGTATTTAGATCCTGCTCCAAATGATAACTAATTGAAACCATAGTTTACAACCACAGACAGACATTTGAGAACACAATATTTTGTGTTCTTACCTCTAGTCCAACAACATTGCTCCATTACGAGGGTAAAAATGCAAAAAATATGGCTCAGTTCATCACACACATAACTACAGTATAAAAGCAGTGAGCGGTCTATAAATGTATTCATTCACCAGCCTACATTTAGGGAGACCTTTACCACCAGGTTGGGTTCCACCAACAACCTTACATCCAAATTGAAGACATAAGCAAACTCTGGGGTTTTTACATCCCAATGGGCAAAAGGCATCCTTGATGGTATATATATCCAATTTGTTCAAATGATAACTTTCTGGCTACTTTTGTTCTGTAGTATCAAAGAGGGCACTGGTTGGTATCTCCATATGGGTGTGTAGACACAGACAAGCACATCACTATGTTTTATTTTGATTTAGATTTTATTTTTTTATTAAACAGAACATTAGGATCTGGATTTTTAATACCACAGCAATGTTTCACATAAATTGGCAAATGTTTATTAAGCTGCAGTTTACCTGGCGATCTGGTACCTGGTAAACATCTGTGTTACAGAGTACTGGACTGTGTTTGTTGCATCTGTCCTACGTTACAGCAAGTGGCACGTACCCCTGAGAGTATGGAGGACGATAAATGGTTTGGACATTTATCGGGAAACAGATCTTAAATATCTAAAAAGAAAAAAAGGTTTAGTGTGGGTTTACGAGACAGAACACACGTGTCGAGAAGGGTAACCATTGATATGAAGGTTAAAAAGTAGGACGTTTAGGGACGGAAACTCTGAACAGAAGATAGAAGAAAAAAAACATCACATTTAGAAAGATCACCATAATTAAAATAAAACCAAGGATTGTGACAGTTTCCTGAAAATTATACTTTAATTTCCAAATGTTTAGTCGTGTATTGGGGTATCAGGAAAAGATCAATTCATTCTTTAAATAAAATGGGCTTAGTTGTATACAGCCGTACTGTGTATATGTTAAGGAATACACATGTGGAGTGTGAAATTACGGATACACCGCTGGATCAAAGGTCAAGATCATTACTGACAGACTCTCTGCTCCCTTCTTCCGCTATGCTGTGAAATTCAGCTTTGTCGTGGCTGGCCTGACCGCCATACCCATGGACTGTGTGACCATCCGGTGGGATACAAGTCTGATACATATTGTCCCAGTACAGGCTGAGAGTGGACCGATCGTTCTGCTCCATTTCTTTGAGATCTTGCATCTCCTTTGCACTACCCCAGGGCGTTTGCACATCAAAAGTCTTATCAAAGTGGCTGTAGTCAACACGGAAGGCGCCTTTCTCCAGAGTCATGCAGGGCTCAAAACGATGACCCCATAGTATTTCATCTTCAGTGTAAGATGTCTTAGCCTGACATGTCATACCTGTATTAAACAAGATATCGAGGTACAAGTTAAAAGCTGTCTCAATCACCAAAGTATTTGTTAAAGAGTCAGTAAACTTTTTTAAGTGACTTGGGAATGAAAACTAATGCTGGCTTGTCTGATAGCAGCCAAAGTTGTTGTTTTTCTGTAGCTGTCCGGCTGACAGCTGATGACCTCAGCACACATAAAAAGCCAATCCGAGAATATGATGGCATTATATTATTATTATTTATTGTTTTATATAGCGCCATCATATTCCGTATTGAAATCAACAACACTATATACATAGTTACTATAACTAACATATAATAAATGGGAACAGTTTTCCAATTATATAAGCTCGTCTGAGCAGGGCCCTCCTCACCTGTTGTTTCTGTAAATCAAATTTAGATTTGAAATAAGAGATATATATATACCATTTATTTTTTTTACATTTGGAGTTTTAGTGACAAAACAAAGCTACAACTGTATGCACAGTTAAATTTAAACTTTTCTAAAAGCTTATTTAATCTATTTAAGCTTATGTTCCTAATTCAGGCATTTGTAGATGAGTTGAATTATTCACCCTCTTATTTCATTATGATGACCAGAACTGTTACTCCTGCAAGAAGAGTGGAACTAGGCATACCATTGCAGGGCCTTGTAACCTCTATCCACCATAATCTCTGGACCAGCTCCTCCAACTTGGACATCCATTCCTCCTGGGGCTGCTCTCCCAGGAACAACATTCGCAAGTCCAGCTGGAGCCAGTGTCTTTCCTCAGGGGTCGGGAGGGACTTTCCTTGGTAGGCCTGCTCCCATTGGAGAGCCTCCCACCAGGGCTCCCGACGAGTATCAGCCCTCCCTACCAACTCATCCTTTAAAAAACAGGTCTATCTCTTGTGATTTCCTCCAACCGCCTCCCGCCAATCCTTGCAACAATGCGACCCTTCCTGGGGGTCCCATCCCAGGTTCCTTGGCTATCATCTGCTCAGTAGCTTGTGCCATAAGCATTATCTCCATTGGTTGATTGGGACCCAGCAGGGATAGTCTCCATAGCACGTCCGTTTGAAACTCTGTTTCCTCAGAACTTCCCACTGATGAGGTGCTTGATCAATTGCTTTCCATGAGCTCAGAGATGATCGCAGATTTTGTCTTGTTGCTTGCACCTAACCCTTGAGCCCCCAGCAGGTCCTTTAAAGTGCCCCGCTTAATAGCCAGCACTGCTGCTCCATTCACAAATTCACACTCTGGGATGTCCTTTAGAGAGGGAGAGCAACCCACCCGTCTCCACATGTGGTAAATCTCCAAAAGTCTCTCCCTTTTGCCCAGTTGAAACTTGATGAAGGGTGAACACAGACTCTTTATTAAGTTACAGGCCACACATTTATATACATAATATATATATATATAATATAATATCTGTCCCTCCTCCTATCCGTCCCAGAGGGCCATCTGCCGGGCACCCTTTCCTCCCTTTCCTAATGGGGCTACCCCAAACCCTTTATATCCCTGGATGCCTCTCACCATTGCCTCTGTTGTTCTCAAATACCTTACTAATCAGAGCCTTTATGGGGGAACAACAACCGCTCGCAGTTTTAGCGGAATGTGGGTGATTTGCGATGCCTGCTGTACTCCAGTAAGGCGTAAGCTGAGGCATTCAGCAGTTCCTGACACCGCCAGCGGGTTGATAGCGGGTTAGTCTGTAAAAGTTGGGATTGGGCAGAACAGAAAGGGGAGCACCTTTTTCAGCTTCCCATTCTCCTGTGCGTATGGGGAGAACAGCATGACCGGGAAACCCTGTGCCCCCCCATACGCACAGGGGACTGGGAAGCTGAAAAGGTGCTCCCCTTCCAAACTTAAACTTACCCCCATATGTCCTCAGTCTCAGGGAGTTACCATGACATTCCTCCCCTTCGGAGTGAGACTAACAGAGGAGGAAACCCCAGACAGGTTGACTCCAAAGTTAATCCGTACACCCAGGCCAGCAGTGCAAATCCCATCTAAGTATCCCGAACAAATTGCCCATGCAAGAGCCATACTCACCTGGCTGACTTCTGCCTCTTCTGCAGAGGTTGACATCCCTCTGTCCAGCTGCCCGCGCTTTCACTGGGTTTGTAACATGCTCTGAGGCCCCCAATGGGGAGGGCAGAGGTCAGTGGCCCTCTGCCCTGATGCCAACCCTCGAGCTGGGGAAATGGTGTACTCCTCGGCTCCTCTATCGCAGGAGAGCTGTCCTTTTGGCTCCTGAGACTCCATTGCATGTCCTTAGAGCTTCCCACTGATGAGGTGCTTGATCATATGATCTCCATGAGCTCAGAGATGATCTCAGATTTGGTCTTGCTGCTTGCCCCTCACCCTTAAAACTCCAACAGGACATTTAAAATGTCCTGCTTAATAGCCGCACTGCTGCTCCATTCACTAATTCACACTCTGGAATGTCCTTTATGGGGGGGAGCAACCCACCACTGCCTCCATAAGTGGTGGATCTCCAAGACCAGATTATCTCTGCCAAAGTCTCTCTCTTTTGCCCAGAGGGTCCAGTGATATATAGCTCCTCACCCAAACATCAGTTGAAACTTGATGAAGGGTGAACACAAATACTCTTTATTGAGTTACAGGATACACAGTTATACACACAGACCTCACTGAAATAATATCGGTCCCTCTCCTATCCTGGCCGTCTGCTTGGCACCCTTTCCCCAGCACCTTGTTGTGAACAATCTTCGCATAAGGAAAACAGGGTCCCCGTTACGGAGTGACCCCAAACATCTCTGGATGCATCTCACCATTGCCTCCATTGCCCCGAAATATCTTTTGGATTGGAGTGACAATTGCTCAAAATTTTAGCGGACTGTGGCTGATTTACGACCCGGCTGAGAGTTCCAGGTGAATTACTACCCTCATAGCGGGTTAGTCTATAGAAGTCTGCATTGGGCAGACTAGACTGGGTTTCCTGGACACATTGTGCCCCCATATGCACAAGGTGACTTAGACATAAGAGGGGACAGGGGAGGACAGGGGAGATGAGAAAGGGGCTTCCCCATGAATCTGCCACAGCCTCCTCTCAAACTGAAACTTACCCCTATAAATATATGTCCTTTGGCAGCATGAAACATGTCCTTAAACATTACCTGCATTATGACACCACAGGTATTCAAGTGGTATATACATTAATGATTTTTTAATTTTTTTTACCGAAATTTGTCCCAGGAAGTGCTACGTTTTGGCCATTTTCAGACTTAGACAGTTTTTTTCCCCCACACATCGCTATTGTGCTAGCTGTGCATAATGCATAGATCAATCAGTAGGTGACATCCAAGAAATCTCCCTGATTTAACTATGCATTATACAGGACCATCCAAGCTCTTCTTGCAGGAGATTTTCACGGAGTTGGCATTCATAACTTTATTATTATTATACTTTATTTATAAAGCGCCGACAGATTCCGCAGAGCTGAGTGCATAAAGAAATTAGTAAGTTGAAACTGTATCCCTACTGCAAAGTCATCTACCAAGTCCCATGTTTCTGGGGTCCCTGGAACTGCTCTTCACTGACCTGTCACTTATGTAGACTGAGTGGTGTAGTTGGTGCTCTCTATGATAATACACTTCATACGTCAGCTATTCCATTGCACTAGATCATGTACAGTGAACAAGAACATCTCTGCTTGGACCACTATTTAGCTTTAAATTAGTTTAAATTAGTTATGTTCACAATCATTATCCATTTCATTGTAAATACATTTATAAAGTGAAAAATATGTTGGCAACTCAAGCTTAACTCAAGCTTAAGGGCCTGAAGGAAATGTTAAGAGAATCATTGTCCTAAGACAAATAAAAGCCAAACAATCAGATACATCTTCCAAATACTTACGCATTTGAGGGTTATGTGTATAACCGGTGTACATGACTTGTTGGAACATGGGATCTAAACAAAAGTTTATTTACATTTTATTTAAAGTTATTTTTAAGGTACGCTGTGATTTTTCTGTTAGGAAATACAGCCTGCGTTTCAAGTAACACTCTTCTAGTGCAGCCTCATGAGTCTCCACTCTATCTATAAATTAATGTAATCTGTAACTAACAAAGCATTAACTACTTTATAAAACACTTTTTTTTTACAGAAAGTGTATTTTAAAAGTTTAGTAGCTAACTTTCGTAGACCTGGGACAATTAGTGTGCTCTTTTGAGTATATATCCCCTTAACAGTTTTATCGTTTTCTTTCTCACCTGTGGCTTCAACAATGCCCTCAAGTATCACTATAATTTCAAACTGTTCCCGTTTCAATGACTCTGCATTCATTTCCCAAAAGGGACTATGGTCGTTAATAAAATGGCAGATGATCTGAGGCTCCACGAGAAAAAGACGGTCTTCTCCGGTATCATAACCGAGGTTAATCTCTGACTGTTCCAATGGAATAAACTCCCCTTCCTTCGTCTGACGAGATTTGATCAGTTTAGCCCTTATCTTGGCATCGACCATGTGGCTGTCTCTCAGATCACCAATCCTAAACATTAAGCATAGCTTTTCATCTCTGTGAGACACGACACATTTCTTACTGAAGATCAATGTTTCAGCCCTTTTTTTAGGCCTGGAGATCTTAACGAACATACAGCCCACCATAAGCGCATCAATCACTGACCCTATGATTGACTGAGCCATAAGCAATATTACCCCTTCGGGACAATAGGCTGTTACCATCCTGGTTCCATAGCCAATTGTCCTTTGACTTTCCAAAGAAAAAAGTAAGGCAGAAAGGAATGAGTCTACATTGTCAATACAAGGCTTCCACTCAGGTTCTCCAACGTGATTCACATCATCTCTAAGGAAGGCGTCCAAAAAATAAATAACTGCAAATCCAACCCAGGTGACAACATAACACAACATAAAAACAAAAATGAACCAGCGGTACTTTAGATCCACAACGGTTGTAAAAATGTCTGACAAAAATCTCTTCTTTTCATCAATGCGTCCAAGGTTGACTCTGCACTTCCCATCCTTAGTAACATACCTCTGTCGAGTCTGTCGGTTAGTTAGGTTGAAGAGCTGTCGATCATCATACATGAGCTTACAGCGCATCCTGTGAGATTTTGTGGTGGCAGGAGCTGATACAACGCTACGAGTAGGTGTCTTACTTCGCATGGGGATATTTGGGACACTGAGAGCATGTCTGGGGTACCATTTGCTACTGCCGGCTTCCCGAGGCAGGACCTCCTGCTTTGAAGCTCGTTGGTAACGGGGTAAGTCTTCAGTGTTAATTGACACACTTTGTCGCTTCTTGGTAGGCAGAGGAGCGGCAGAAAGATTGGTAGGGTCTACAGCACTATATCTCCTGTGGCGTGCTGCTTTAACACTACTGGAATAAGTCAGCGGGATGAAGCTTGAGATGATCCCTCCTTTCTTAAGAGCACCAAGTTCATTTCTCTGGTGGTAATCATCACAGGAAGTAGCGGAGACTACCATGGTTTCAGGCTGAAAAAAATAACAACAGTGAATATGTGTATGAACATAACTTATTTTCTCTCACAATAAAGTTTTTTATACTAATCTTGAGAGAACACAATAAAAAGCATTGTCTCGGGTAGCAAAGATGTTAACATGAGTACATGCATAACTTGTTTTACCTGACAATTTTTCTTGGCCTAATTTATATACCAGGTCACCCCTAACATGGACTGCACATGGGGAGAGCACATGTAGAAGCAGCATCTGCCTGTCGCGCTCAGCGTACCAGATAAGACGCTGGTGCAGGGTAGGACACTGTGTCCCCGCAAAAAAATGCTAATCTGTCTCAGAAGAGTTCTTTGAGCAGCTATGAGACTTTCTGATGATCTTTCAAGACGGAGGAAAAACTCTAAGGGTGCACAAGACGTAGTCTGGGAGCCAATGTTCAGGGTAAACAATATATCAAAGCTGAGGTCAGGAATCCAGAGTTCAGGGTAGTCGGGATATCCGAGGCAAGGTCAGGGAGCCAGAAAACAAAATAGTCGAGGTGAAGTCGGGTCAAACACAGGAACAATAGTAATAAATGGGCTATGGTCAGATACACTATGGCTAGCATGGGTAAAACCATCAGAGGGCAAGGTTTAATGGGTTTCTGATGTTTCATATGGGGTTGAGGAGGACAAAAGACATCAACTACAAATTCAAAAGGAGTGACGTCACTCTGTTCTTGACATACGCCTGTGGACATCTTGTGTGTGGCGCAGCTGCTGGCTTCCGTAATACCAAGATGCCAGAGGAGCAGAGGGACAGGAGCGAAACCCGGTGGTGGAAGCCGCTGTAGGAGTATCCTTCATGCTGCGTGGGACACTGGATGGCAGATGTCCCCTAAGGCGCGTGAGATCCACGGACCTCATGGCATCGGCAGGAGGCTTACCCCAAACGGCAGACCGCTGGGTGTGACACTGCCTTTTCACAATTCAATTCACTTCGTATACAGTTCTGCAATTTATCATTTTGTAGATAAACCTTGTACAGCATGTACCAATTTAATTTCTTTCGAGCTGGCTCGTTTATTGGTATTTCTATAGAAAATATTCAAAATTTATGTAACTGTTACACATATTAAAAGTTGTCTGCGTGGTAAAAATGCCAACTGAATCAGTAGAGAAATGCCAACTGAATCAGTTGGTAGTTTTTCCACCTGACACCAGAAAATTTGGTCGACTTTACCTTTTGAGGGAAAGTCCCATATCGGCTGTTGTCCGTAGGAGGCCGGGGTAGATAAGCTAACATGTGCTTGGCAGTTGGTGTCTGCACAGGAGGGATGGAGTTCCTCCTCACCCGGGGGTCATCTACTTTCAGCCTGTTGTCAATAATGTGATTCCGCACACAGGATCCATTATCCTGCTGCAAGTCCACACTGCTGTTCGGTGCAGCCAGAGCCATGGTGGGTCAGATGATGACCATAAAACTTCAAGGGAGATCATTGTACATTCTCTGTAGGATCCTATAAGAACAGATTTAAAAATTAGTAATAATATATTCATGAACACATCTTAGGGGCGAGAAGTTATTCCATGTATAAGGTCATTAATATTAGTTTCCAACAGAATGACAAACACTAGTTACAGATAACCTGTATTGCACATTGACATTTTACTTATATTTTTCTGTAGACACCTTGTACAAATGGTATGAGAACTGCACGCAAATATATATTATTGCTCAAGCAATTTACTCCTTTACCCCTTTCTGCACTAAAGGAGTGCGGAATACATCACAGAGCTAAACCCCAACATAAAATTAACTATGAATAAACATATATTTTTAAAAATATGTCTTTGTATGTCATTCACATACTTTTTTTCATAGTAAAATGTGATTTCTGTATGTAATGTTTAAAATATGTATTTCAAATACTCAAGTTATCTTTGGACAAAAGCTAAAATGCTATGTGATGCAATCTCCTCGTAATTGGGTGATCAGCATGATGTCTGGTCCCAAACGTGACCAAATAACCTTTCCAATTCTGTCTTACCAAGCGTTAATAGGATTAGTTACCTAAGAAGGCAGAAAACAGTTAAAGCGCAAAGAAATCCATGGGTCACATTCACTCAGCATTACAAGGTACCCTACATCTTTAATGATTGACTTATATAAAGTTAAGTAAGGCAGCGTTTGTGTAGCAGGAGTACCAAAGCAAATATTATACCCATGGCAGAAGGTCACAAGATCTTGCTTACATTGCCGATCCATCAGAAGTGGTCTCACAGGTCACTTAAAGGGAACTGTCACATCAGAGACATAACTGAAACCAACTTTGTTAAATTATTTAATGTTCTGTTTTTACATTTATTCAGATTGTAAACTCGTAAGAGCTGGGCCCTTTCTTCCTTCTGCACCAGTATGTGATAAAGTGTGTTATACCATTGTTACTGGATTTGTTGAGCCGTAAGGAAGGTGGTCTATATCTTTGGGTAAGCTGCGAAAGAAAATCCTGATTCATCTCCCGAGGGAGCCTGTTGTCCGGTGAAACGCGTTGACAGAGAGGGGTATATTGGGAAGCTCTTGCTGCTGGACGGTGGACTTCCCTGTGCCTGGTTTTATGCTGATTACTTTGTGCACGCTTTTGTACATTTCATCTGTTGTAAGTGCAATACTTTACCGTATCCACATGACCGAGCGATACTGTGCCATTGCTGCTGTGTTTTTATATTTTTTAGCTATGAAGAATTAAAGAATATTTTATGATGAGCTCATTTATGTCCTTGGAAATGTGAGTGCATTACCTACCTGCAATACCGCTAAGCCCCTATTTGCATACGGAGTTACACTATTTTTTGTCAAATATCTCTTTTTCCCTATGTGGATGTGCGCCCCATTTGGAAGAGTTGTATAGATTATTCAGTGTTGGAGGAAAGTATTGTTTGTTCATTTACACCAGTGGTGTGTGTTTGCTTTTCTTGTTTTTTTTGAATACTCAACTTTTTTCAGCTGGCTTCCAGATCCGAACCGCGCCGCAGTGGACGACTTCCTACAGATTTGGCCTCCACCCGGGGCTTATGCCCCCCCCCCTCTTCGCTCCTCGGACACATCGCATCAGTCAATCACTGATTTCTAGGCTTATAACTAATTCATTTCGATTTTATATATCGTACAAAACGAGATTCAGGGTCACAATAGTGCTTGGATTTAGAAAAAAAAGAGGATGGTGGCGATAAAAAACTGTTTCAATTAGACTGCAATATAGGATTCATTCTAAAGCATAGATGCCAGAGAATCAGCAACAAAATATATAAAAAATCACTATTACTGGCACAGTCAGCACGACATACAATTGGCTGCTATTGTGATACACTTTACACACTTTGCAGAAGAATCGTCTATTAAAGATTAACCCCTCTGTGCCCACCGATCCACATCTTATTCTCCATAACCGTAACTTTTGTTTTGGAGAAAAAACAATGACAATGGAGTCTTCAGAGGTCTACGCCACTTGGTTTCTAAGCATGTTTTTAGGCTACAAAGTGCTAGATCTACCATTTAGGATTCATTTTAAAGCTTTCAGAACAAGAGAGGAAAGTGAAATCACCCGGAAATATGTATTTGTAAACACAAACCACATAGGGACACGGATAATATCGATAAAAGCCTTTTTGGTACCATAATAGAAGTCAGAAAATAATGCCGGACATCTGTGCTGCAAATGTCTAAGCCGCCGCTTACTGGAGAGAGAGTCTTCATTAACACAGAATATCGCTCGGTATATGACGCATGAATAATCTATGAATAATCTATGCAGAGAGGGAACAGGTTTAGACCCTGGATTATGAACGTCCATAATCCTCACCAAATGAGGGCTGAAAGCTCATCAAAAGCTAAGATTACTCTGCAGATAAAACAGAGTCTGTTTCAATGGCTCTTGCTTTTAGATTTACTTGTAAATGTTTGTTTTCAGGCGGATTTAAGACACCGTGTTTCACAGCTAAAGGTGATTTCTGCTATTTATAGACTTTGATTTCTGTCCGTTACCGCTGAGGCTTGAGTCCATTATGCTCGCCGGCGCGCACGCTCTGATCTCCGGATCAGCCACACTTTGGCATGTTATGCCATGCACACCTGAACACACCTGAGCACACAGGTAAACATTTAACAGTTTTAATGGTTACCTTGCTAACGCTAGCACAAAAAAAAATTAGGCCAAGTCGGATGAAGCTTACCTTTTGCATGATAGAGCAGTCATTTCAGGAAGAATTTGTCACTTTCCTAAATCTCGCATTTCATAGTTTAGTATACATAATAAACGTGTAATGTTTACATATAAATTATGCTATATAATATATAGACATCAGTGCATACACAGCAAATACTATAAAAATGCAGATCGATACTGCCCGACACTACGTCAAAGTACCCCAAGTTTGGAGAGTGCTAATTTTTCAACGCTATATTGCTTATCATGGAGCTTGCACTGCATTTTAAGCATTACTGAGGCACCTGTGTGGTAGGGGGGCTTTTCAACCCTAAGGTTTGGTCAGAACCCGCAATTATCCACAAAAAAAAACACAAAAAGGGGAGCAAAGTTGAGGTGCTGCTGAAATGACCAGCATCTACACACATGGAAAGGCTGATTAAGTAAAAACAATGATAAGCCATAAATTGTTTTTGTAAATAAGCGAAATAGAAGACAATGTAACCAACCCAAAGGTATCTACAAACACGGAAAAAGCTCTAAAATATCTAATAAAAGGTTTCTTTACAAGAAATCTTTTACAGAAATTTTTTTTTTTTTGAATATTCACAAACAAGAAACTTTACATTTCACTCTATACAAAACTATACTAAAGTTCTAAACTGTTCATCGGACATTAAAGAAATCAATAGTGTTATCACTTTGTGCCACAAATAAAATATATCCTATTATTATATTATCCATTATGTTTGTGATCGTTTCGAGAATTCGGTGCAGGCACAGAGCCACAACAAATGGACCATTCTTCAAATTCATCTACAGACAGCATCTACAGTTCTAGAAATTGTGTCCCAATCCACATGGTTCACAGGGGTTCATTTTTTTGATTACTATAAAAATAAATGTGAAAATGGTAGCTTATTTTTTTCCAGAGGCGCTATATAGGCAGGAATGGGCTAGCCTGAGGAGCAATGGGCCCGTCCTAAATTCTTCAAAGATGGCCTATTCTCAGAGGTGGCGGCACAGCATGCGAGCAGCTTAAGGAAGAGCTCAAGGCAAGGGGTAAGGGTGTGATATGTTTTAGTGTAAGTGTGTGTGTGTGTGAGAGGATGTGTGTATGTATGTGTGTGTTACAGTAAATGTGTTAGTGTATGTGTTAGTGCTTATCTTGGCAGGGCAAAGGGTTAGAGCCCACTCTGCTGTACCTGCCCTCCAGGCCAGAAGGTGCCAGTCATCCTTGGTATGTAGGCAAGATAGACATATATAATTAATTTACACTAATTATTACGCTTTGTGTAATTTTCAAATACATAAGCTTGGTGGGATTTTTTTGTCAATTGAAAAAATCCTCAGAGGTGATGGGTCCTCTTTGCTCATGTACTAACGGGTACAATAATATTATCTAAGTGTCAGAAAACATCTCCATATATTTACTGTATAGAGACTTCTTCTGAGCTCTGATATTCACAATACGTGATGTGTCACAGGGATAAGCCTTACTATTCCTGTCCAGGGCTTCCACACAGCTCTGCCGGTGGCCTCTCTTTTGACCCATATAATCCCTCCGTCACCCTCCTCGGAAACAACCAGCTGTGTCAATTGAAATGCTTTGTTTAGTGATCTGCTAAATCTCCACTTCACTTGATTGAAGTTATTGCAGGGATCTCACTTCCGTGTTTATTCTGAGAAGGCTGGTCCTGGTACAATTCTAGGAGCAGCGCAGGGTTAAAATTTCAAAATGTTTGTTTTGTTGCGTAAACTTAGTTTATCCCAATAAATGTAATATTTTATTTTCATTGTTATCAAACCACAAGGTTTCACGAGGCTATTGACTTTATTGAGGATGTACCCCCTTCCCAAGCAACCCTGTGATTACAGTTTGCTGTGAACCAATTCTCGAAACAGATTAATATTATTATACATCGGGCTCTTAAACAAATCGGTAATGATAGGGCTTATCAATTTGCCGAATGGTGCTGGAGAGTTCTGTATAAATATCTGGTTACTGAACTTCATGTTACATCTGCATACTATCCTCACTTTAATGGTCACACCAAAAAAACCCCAAGCCGTCAGAGCAGTACCTTCAGACATGGACAAGGACCGTTCTAACTGGTCAGCTCTCATGCCTTTGTCAAGATGCGCTTTATGGTATCACGCCAAGACCTTGCCCAGCGTTATACGGGTTTATGAAGTATTAAGAGGCAGCTGATAAGAAAGGGGGATAGTATCTTGTTGGTGCCCATAACAGTGTGAAGCAACAACCTCCTGCATTTGCAAGGGAAACACCATGAACATTGAAAGGGACTGCATAGTTATCACATGCATATGATTGTTGGGGTCACCCTTATGGGTGCTAAACTTCCTGGGGGTTACGCTCCATACTCCAGTACCATGTGGACTGGAAGAAATATGGCCCTTGGGATCCAAATGTTGAGTTGATGCTATAAGTGTTCACCACCATTTGTATGTCACGTGTTTTCACGTTACAAGTGATTAAATGTATGACATGTGCGCTTCATATCATTATGAAAAAGGGCAACTATCACCGGTAGAGCTTTTTGCAGAACTATAAGTTATTCTAAACTATTTTTTTACTGAATGCGGAGATTTGTGGTCAAAGGCATAACCATAATATCAATGAACGTTGAATCCGGATACTACGTTGGTTTCTCCTTTCATGTCCCTCTAGAAACACAGCTAAAACAGATCAGCTGGCAGGATGTAAACAAAAGGGGAGGAATAATCAACCCAACCGTATGAAAAGAACATTTTTCCCATGACATACACATGAAGTGGTTTATTCGCTAAAGGGAGAGTTAGTAGGGGAGTTTGCAGAAATGTTGTGGCCTCCCTCACTTCACGACTCATTTTGAAGGACCAACCCTGGCAAATGTATCCAGCAAGCCCTGTATAATGCATAACTCAATATGTGAGGAGATGTATATACGGTATACATTACAAAGTTTTGTTTAGTGTACTAAACTGTAATATTGGAGAAGTGTTAAATACTTACCTTATAAGTCACCAGTTTTATGGCCTTTTCATTTATTTTGCTTATGGCTGATTTTGTTTATTTTTTGGATACTTTGTTTTTCCATTTATGTTTCTAGGAGAGCCAGACAGTTCTGTTTTAAAGTATATTTGCTTCTTTTAGTTTTGCATCTACAGAGTTAAATGGCTTTTAAATTTCATCCAACCAAGACTTCCAACAAGGAAAGTAAATTAAATTCCAGATTACACTGCAGTTTCTTTAAGCTTGAAGTCGGAGAGAAGAATTGTAACATCCAAGAGCTCTACAGGATTTAGCAGGATTAAAAAAAAAATCACAGGAATAATTATTTGGCATTAGTTTTTAGGCTCCTATTTTTGTTATCCGTGTAAACATATACAGTGAGGATAAATGGAAACTAATCTTTCATATGATCAGAGAGGTGAGTGGCGTTAAAGAATCGACCGCTTGTATCCCAAATAAGATGAGCACAGCACAAAATTGCTAAACCCTACTGCCTAATTCTGTTTTATTTGTATCTTCAATCTCATGCTACTGTAATAATTCAACTCCATTATCTGCCTTTAATCTGCACAGAAAAGAAGCCGTCTCAAATAATGCAATCTTTGAGTCTGTTCAAAACATGGTTTTATCCCTTTTTTAAGCGACTGGTTACAGTAAACAGCAACACGATCATGGATTCACACCAATAAGAATAATTGTTTGATGACAGTTACATGTTTTTGGACATTTCACTATAGACTATATGGACAAAAGTATTGGGACATCTGACTATTACACCAACAAGAACTTTGATGACATGACATTCTAAATGCATAGACATTAATATAAAGTTGGTCTCCCTTTTCACCTATAACAGCTTCCAGTCTTCTGGGAAGGCTCTCCACAAGATTTTGGGGTGTTTCTGTGAGAATTTTTGCCCATTCAACCAGTAGAGCATTTGTGAGGTCAGGCACTGATGATGAGAAGGCCCAGCTCGCAGTCTCCCACCTTTTCATCCCAAAGGTGTTTGATGGGGTTGAGGTCAGGGCTCTGTGCGGGACAATCAAGATCTTCTACACCAAACTCATCCAACCATGCTTTTATGGGCTTTGCTTTTGCACTGGGGTGCAATCATTCTGAAATTGAAAAGGGCATTCCCCAAACTGTTCCCACAAAGTTAGAAGCATAGCATTGTCCAAAATGTCTTGTATGCTAAAGCATTAAGATTTCCCTTTCACTGGAAGTAAGGGGCCCAAACCATGAAAAACAGCCCCATACCATTATCACACCTCCAATAAACATTACAGTTGACACAATGCAGTCAGGCAAGGAATGTTCTCCAGACTCACCCATCAGACTGCCAAACAAAGAAGCAAGATCCATCACTCCACAGAACCGGTTTCCACTGCTCCAGAGTCCAGTGGCGGCGTGCTTTATACCACTCGATCCGACGCTTGGCATTGTACTTGGTGATGTGAGGCTTGCATGCAGCTACTATGGAAACCCATTCCATGAAGCTCTCACCGCACAGTTTTTGTGATGATATTAATGCCAGTGGGAGTTTGGATCTCTTCATCTATGGAATCAGCATAACGTTGGCGACTTATACGCACCATGCGCCTCAGCACCCGGTGACCCGGCTTACTGGCTTTACATGGTTCCTGCTTCATGGCTGAGTTGCTGCTGTCCCTAAATGCTTCCACTTTCCAATAACATCACTTACAGGTGATGGTGGAATATCTAGGAGGGATTTTTTACAAACTGACTTATTGCGAAGGTGGCATCCTTTCGCAGTACTGCGCTTGAATTCACTGATCCATTTTTTCACAAATGTCTGTAAATGCAGGCTGCATGGCTAGGTGCTTATTTTTTTACACCCGTGGCAATGGGTCCAAATAAAACACCCAAATTGGATAATTAAGAGGTGTGTCCCAATACTTTTGTCCATAGTGTTATAGAGTATCTATTAGACTTGGGCACCAGGGAGGTCTTTGCCTTAGTCTTCGTGCTCGTCTTCAGGGGAAAAAAATCTTTGTATTCCGCGAATATACGCCCGTTCCTGTCTTCTCGTCGCTCTTCAGGCGAATATTCATGGACATTCTTTGTGCTTGTTTTTTATAAGGGGTTAATACGGGGTTAACGTGGTACGGACTACACAGCAACTCTGGCGCCAGGAATTTAAACGTCCGTATGAGCAACTTTATTGGTCGCCAGCAGGGGGCTCGTCAGCCATCGACCAATAGAGTCGCTCGTACAGACTTTTAAAATCCTAATGCAGCAACTTGTCCGGCAGAGACCACTGGTCTCCCTGCTCTATCAGTTAAATGTCCGACTTTCGTACGGACTTTTAATTGTTGCAGCAGGGAGACCAGTGGTCAGGTTGCACCTTAAGGAGTTAAGGGGCCGTGTGAGTGAGCCTATTGGTCGCTTGCACGGCCCTTTAACCTACGGATTTCCACTCCCGTTATCTAACGCAGCATCGCAGGGGTTAACGGGAGCGGAAATCCGAAGGTTCGCTGTCAGGAGTTAAAAAGGCCATGCGAGTGAGCCTATTGGTCGGCTGCAGGGTCTTCCCCTGGCATCAGCCAATTGGTTGAACCTACGGATTTCCGCTTCAGTCAACTCCCGCTATGCCGCAAAGATAAGGTAGGCTAGATTGGGAAGGGACCAGGGAGATTAGTAGATGAAGACGATCACGAAGATTCTTTGTGTTGTGTGTCTTCGTCTACGTTTTACCGCCCCATCTTCTCTTCTTCATGTCTTTGGAACGAACACGAAAACACACTCTTCGTGTTCGTTTTCATGTTCGCCCAAAGACGAATGCACACGTCTAGTATCTATCACAAAAACAGTGCCTTTACACCGGCTATTACAACAATGGGCAAACATCTCTGATAGTTTTTCCAATTAGAAGGTTAGGCATGTTCTGGGAGAAGTTGGACAAGTAGGCCTCCGTCCCTTTTTATAGTAGGTGCAGTTATACTTTCATCCTCTCTGAGTGTAATTATTTCTTTCAGGAACTGCTTTTGTAGGTGGCGTGATGTTAGTAGCGGTGTGGCGTTAGCCGGGGTGTATCAGTCACTTGCATGTATATGATCTGACCTGACAACTTGACACTGTGCATATGCTGTAAGCACAAATAGATGTATGTTTAGGCACATAAACATTGCACAGTGTGCATAATACTGGGGAAGCAGATAGCGCCACACTCTCTCCAAAACTGCTAACAAACATTCTCATGCATATGTATGCACATGCTTTCCCTCACAGATACATCCATACATGTTCACGTGTACCTTCTTTAGAAATAAATAAAACATATTGTATTATTGTGGAGGTTTGAAAAGTCCCATAATGACACATTAACTGATATAGGATATGAGGTCACCTACCATCTTACTCTGTAACTAGTGTTTTCTGTGCGGAAGACACAACCTGGTTGCAACCCCTTGTACTCTTGGGGTTGCTGGTATAAAACAGAATATATCCACCCATTAAGTAAAACTTAAAACACAATACCATCGGCACCAGTTTCATTGCCCCTTTATACTGGATCACCAGAATCACTGTGTTCTCTGCCTGCATCAGCCTCCTTGGTTAGAGGAAGAGTTTGTATGGCATAGTGCTTTCAAAGTGTTAAGAGTCAGTGTGTATGATATAAGATAGTGTGTATGATATAAGATGGTGTATACGCATGAGTATTAGTGTGTGTTGTTAGCATGTGTGAGCATGTGGTGTGTGTGTGTGTGCGAGCATATGATGTTCGTACATGTGTGTATTAATGAAAGGTGTTAATGTTTGTGGGAATATGATGTAAGCATGTATGTGCCTGTTACTGTATGGTGTCATTGTATGCAGACTAGACAGTGAGCCTAGACTAATGGCGGTTGACCATGATGTCCAACGACAACACCTGGAATATTTGACCCATGCCACAGTTTGTTATTATTTCTATATTGTGTGGTTTTGTTTTTCTCCTTTAATTTGTGTGAAGACTCAAAACTATTGTGACTAGTTTGTGGAGAACGTGGTGAAGTTGGCATGAAGAGACACAATCTCTTGGTCTCATTGATTACAATGCTTACTCACTGTCTACATCCATGTGGCATTTGTAAACTACAATGACAAGGTTCATGGGCGCAGTGAGCAAAAAAAGACCTTGAATCGAGATTACGGTTTCCCTTTTTGCCACTGATGCTTTCATTAATACTGAATGTGTCATATTTCCACAGACAGGCTATATGTGCACCCTCTATTGTACCTGCTTTTCATTGTGAGTTATGTAAGGAAAACAAATAATGTAAAGAAAAACAAATAATGTTTAACACAATTACTGAGCTGTTTTCTTTTGTATAACAGTTCTATGTTTTACACAATATAAAGCTGGGTATTATTAGTCATTTGTATTTTCATAGTGTGTAATCTTAGCCCAATCTACAACACAAACACTCTCAGGAAAGGATCCCATTGGACAAACTGCCATGAACAGCTCAGTATGGTGCATGGGCAGGGAAAGTCACTCATAACATCACATGACTGACAACAATGGCGGCCTCCATATCCACGGAGAAAGGAGGGTTTTTAACGCTAAACGAAGCACCACCAGATTTTCTATGCTACCATCAGACAGGCATAGCCAAGAGGTGCCCTCAAAGTGTCTCCTATCGGTGGATCACTCAGCTTCTGCATTGTTGAAGAAGACAGCTAGCTGTGAGAATTAGTGTGAATGGCAGGGCACATCGATCATCATTTCTCCAATCATAAACTATGTTACGCTATACTTTACCCTATTTAATTCTCAAATGTAAAATATTTGTTTTTCCATGGAAATTCCCCTTTGATGTGTTTAATCGAGTTGTTATGTATAACAAAATTTATTTTCTCTTATATATGCAATCTAACAGGCTGATGATTGAAATTGGTGTTGTCTTGAAATAACATGACCCCGCATGAAGTCTGTGCTACTCAGGACTATACACTTTCTAGCCATACTCAATACAAGACACAATAATACATCCACATTGCAAAATTATTTTATGCACATTACCAAGCTACATTTTATTCCACTGAGGCCATTAAGTATAATGATTTTGTATTACATATTAATAAAGTTCATTGGCCTCTGCTTACAGTTTGAACAGAGCAGCAATTAGATATTAAGTTGATGCTCCATTTTGGGGCAAATATTCATTTGCATTTTGTATAGATGTCATGAAAAGTAGACCATGTAATAATGAAACCTTTCAGCCTATATGCCATATTAATACTTCTAACAACCTTTCTGTAATGTCGGTAGAAGAGGATCCCCTAAAGCAGGGTAGGCCAGGCCTCAGTCAACAACACAGCGTGAACTGAAGGCAGGAGAACCGCAGGAGATGTGGTCAAACGAGCCGGGTCAGAACCAGAGGACAATATCAGAGCAGAATCCAGAAGCCAAATCAAAACAAGCCGAGTCAACAGAAAGAGAAGCGGAGCCAAATCAGGAACCAATAAGCAAAATCAGGGGTAAGCTGGGCCATAGCATCAAAATCATGCAGGAGCACAAACATACACCAACCAAGGGAGTCTCTGACTGAAGGTGCAGAGCTGATGTAGGCAACCTGGAGGGAAAATTGAGGTCACCAGAGGTCATATATGCGCATGATTGTGCACACGCAAGTAACGATCATGTGACTGCGCATTCAGCCAGGAAAACTGCCTCACGATTTGCAAGGTATCAGGTTGGGAGCTGGTGCCAGCTACCTCCGAAGATTCATGGCTGGTCAAGGAGGTCACCGGAGCGGGTCCTGCTGCAGTAGACTTTGGAGGGCAGCGGGACCGGAGCTGAGTGAGACGGCCATGCGGGTAAGCCCTGACACTTTCTTTCTCTATGTTCCTTCTTTTCTCTCCTACTCTTTGTCTCTCCTATCCTATCCTTTCTCTCATTCATTTTTCTGTACTCTACTTTCTCAAGTCACACCTCTCTTTTCTTTTCACACTCTTCTCTCGCTCTCTCTCTTTTCTTTCTGGTGTCTCCTTCTTTTCTCATTCCTAAAGCAAAATTTTAGCTGTCATTTATAAAATTACGTGCTTTGCCATAACTCTGACTATACCTCAGCCACAACATCTGAAAACATGTGGAAAAGGAAAAGATGACAACCTTTGTTGCTACAAATTGCGAATTCCGCCGGCGCTTCTATCACTTAGCACCGGAAGGTCATGTGACGCCGGGGGTTCTATGCAGGAAGTGCCAGCAGTCGGGGGGGTTGTCTGCATCCATCAAGCGGACGTTCGCTGGCTGCCAGAGAAGAGAATTCCCCGCAGCGCTGCGGGGGATCTGAATCTTAGTTTCATAGTGAGACCTCTATTTGAGATCTGATTAGAAGATGACCTTGATTATAAGACTTGTCTTATAATCGAGCAAATACGGTAATTAGGGAAGGTGTCAAAGATAGTAAGAATCCTTTATTCTACCTAGTTAGAGTGGTTAACCCAGGCTTTATATATTATTTTACTGCAGAATACTCTTATTTTCAAAGCAAAACGTAAAAGGCTTCAATCATCATATGCCCTATTTTTGATCACCAGCAACAGAAAGGGATTTCATGGATTTAAGCCCTTATTTCATCCTCAATTACTGGGCTACTAATTGGAATTTTCCATTACAATCCACTGCAGGCTGATGTAATAAAATGATGTTTTGTTCTAAATATGATTTGCGTTAGCATTGTTTTAGAATTCCACAATTTGACAAAGAACCCCAAAAGTGACCATTTATGTTGAACAGAACTCACAGAGGCTGCCAGTGATATCTCTATGCCACTACCAAGTTACCCTGTAATGCAGAGGAAAGGACAAACAATGTTCAGTTAGCCAAGCATGCTGGGAATTGTAATCCAAAGCTGCTATATTTGCGTGTCCCTGGTTAGGTAGATGCTTATACATGGGTCTTGGTTACGTAAAGGTCCCTTTAGTGGCCAAAGCTGGATTCAGGCGGAAAAAAAAGTAAAATAAACATTGTCTCAAGACTGCCCATAACATTTCTGTGTTGTTTAGTTCTATCATGTAATTTCTTTCTAAGTAGTATAATTAACATACCATAATACACTATCATATTTCCATATATATATATATACCATATGTACTTGCAATCTACCATAGAAACATCCTGCTGGGGAGAGACTATAATATATATTGCCTGCTACTGTTACTGTGTACTGCCCGTAACTATATCATACATGCAAATGGTGTTGTATGTACCAATCCACGCCGCTTATCATAGAATTCATAAGTTGTATGTCATTCATGGGTGGAATGATGCAGCTTGTTCATACACAACTAGCAAGACTTTCATGACTGGGGAACATGTAAGAAAATATTACTGAACACATTATGGAAATATCTAGATGTATAGCCTAAAACCCACTAATCTGCCTTTCAGTATACAGGTTGGATGCTCATTCTTATCATCATCACACCTTATGGTCCTCTTGTAACATGTAGTCCATCAAGCATGTACTGGACACCCTCAACTCACTTTGGAGTCATAATGCAGGCAAAGCTCCGCACCATAAAGCACACTTCTCAAGGTAGTTATATAACTGCTAAGGAGCTAGGAAGTCCGTGGAATTAAAGAAGGCTTACAAAATGTGTTTATGGGGTATTTAATGTGTTCTCTACAACTGAAGACCTAAATACGGTAAGAACCTTGGAACACGACTCCTGAGTTTAGGTGAAAATATAAAGAATTTGTTATTGAAGTGAAAATGATGGGTTTGTTTCCTTGATCTTTGTTGTGGCTGACCTGTTTTACATTTAGATGAAGGCACAAACCAGACCTGCTTTCATACCACATAATACAAGCAACAGTAACGAGCGAGTATGGTGGATTCTGGTAGAATATAACAACAGATATAACCAGTGGAAAAGTTTTATTTGGGAGCTGGGAGTTAAATTGAGTTTCTGATATCCTGACGCCTAAAATTCCTTTTCTACTGAGCAGTACTTGACAACCTAATACCAATTGCAACCGATTTCTCAGATGAAGCTCCTCACGTATAAATGTTCCTTTTAATTATCTCTTGGTATAACCGTTTCCTATGAAATACAATGTTCTGAATAGCTTTTTAGATCCATCAGAAGTTCCTCCAAGGTTACACATGATACAGATTATGAGACACTGATATAGGTCTGAGTAGTGTCCACCAGAAAGTCATATGTTCTAGAACACGCACCAGGAACACCAGGAATACAGCGCTCAGTACCTTCTGTATTAAAGTAGGAATGTTTTTTGGAGTGCTTAAAACAAATTATACGACTCAAAGGATCAAAGAAGCATAAACGATTGTTTTTTAGTATTGATTTACTGTTCTTAGTCATGTATGATTACATCAATAACAGCACGTTATATCAAGGACTTATAACCAGGCTTCAGAATGAGTTTAATTACAACAAGATACTTTTCAAAGTTTCAGTTTTCGACTTGTGACATTTAAAAGGAGCTATTATACAGAATACGATGGCGCTATATAAAGCAATAAATAATAATCATAACAGAGCTTTTGTTTGCTTTAAATGTTGGAACTATTTGCAAATCAGGAAAAAGAAAATCGAGCAAAACATCTCAGACGTTTCTAAAAAGACAACAATAAGCAGAGAAAGAGTCCTGTCATACGGAGCTAATGTTATCTTAAACCACCAAAACCATTATTTCATCAAAAAATTCACCAGGACCAAGGTTTTAAAGAGAAAGTTCACCCTACCTCATTGTGCTGTCTTGCAAAGTCCTTAAACTACCAGTTATCAGTCCCCTATGGAAACCAGCTGGCTGATCTGGCCGCAGAAAAGATCATTTAGAATCAGGAGGAATCGGAGACCCCCATATATCACCGATGGATATGCAGATGCTAGACGGAGCAGCACTGTCACCGAGGCTTCCCTGCGGAAGGAGGTCACTCAGTAATCTGTCTCAATGTCAGGCAGAATTATCGCCAGATGATTTAATCAGTGGCAGAGCTGCAAGCAGCAGCCTGGAGCCTGCAGGGTTAATTTCATGCAGCAGAATATCTATTTAACCTCCTTCTTCTTTCACGTGAAAAGGTTAAGGGGCAAGTCTGCCACTATAGCTGCACATGGCTCCGAAATCCTATGATCTTGTCACATATGGCTACTGTTTTAATGGTCAAGGATAGACTTGAAATGTAACTGCAGGGCCCTCACCTGTTGTTTCTGTAAGTCAGACTGTTATGTTATATACTGCTTGTTATTTCCCGTTTACACATCGTACTGCACTGCGGAATATGATGGTGCTATATAAAACAATAAATAATATTAGTAAACCAAGTATAACTGAATAAAGTGGATGCAGAATACATTTTCTGTAATTAGAATCCACACAGTGGGTTTTTCTGGCTTAGGCAGCCTAGGAACATGGGCAAGGAACATATGACCACAGACTGAGCTATGGTTTCACAGAAGGAAAGTGCAGTCTGACTTGACGGGTTGACACCGGTCACCATTATATTTCTCTGTCCTGAGGGAAGGTAATAAGGTTGAGGAGCCCCAAATGGAGACTCTACTCCCTGTTCTTCTTGGGCTGACGGCTGCAACTAGACAACTAGATATTGTAAAAGTCCATGCATGGTGTGTAGCTTGAACATGTCAATTTTAGATTTATGTTTTAGTACGTTTCAAAATACATATTATATTGAACATATATTGGCTTGTTTAAGTTATGTCCTCGACAGCCAAGTTATTTTGTCAATTGCTTTCTTATTACACATATATACACTCACTGGTCACTTTATATATACACACACCCCGTATTTGCACAATTGTAAGACGACCCTGATTATAGGACGACCCCCCAAAATGTCTCGGGTAGCAGCAGAGGTTGCCTAAGCGCATCACACAGACATTCACCTGCTGCCAGAGAGGAAGATCCAGGTCTCCTGCAACGCTGCGAGGGATCCCCCTCTCTGGCAGCCCATGAACGTCTGCAAGACGCACGTACACAATCTCCACTGCTGCCGGCACTTCCACCGGGGCTTCTATGGTGGAGTACCGGAAGGTCATGTCATGCTGGCACTGAGTCATAGAAGACCCAGAGGAAGTGCCGACAGCAGCGGAGGTTGTCTGCGCACATCGCACAGACGTCCACTGACAATAAAACCGCTTCAGATAAAAACACCAGAATCAGATTTTTCATATAGAATTTCCACTGTTTTTTATGGTCGATAGACCATGTATTTTCTGTGAAGTTAAAATTCCTGGGGTTTTGTTGGACTGACTTCCCATAATACAGTCAATGACCTCCATGGTTTAAAACAATGTGAAAAAATGTCTAAAAAATGTGTCCCTAGATCTAAACAAAAAGATTAAAACATCAAATTCAAAACAACACCCACGGCAAATAATAAATATGCGGTTGTACATAAAAATCATTCACCTTCTTATCTGCTGGTATGATTAATATCTTTCAGGATAACATCTAGAAGGCTTTAAAGGAGCAAGCATGCCAATTCTCGGACAGTTTCTGGCCAGTCTGTGCTAAGCTTTTGGCCCCTTAGGGCTGATATTACGCTGCCTGCTAGGGCAGGTGTATAGACAGGTACAGGACAAAACCTACCATTCTGGAAGAAAACATTGCGTATGCACACAGAAATGCTAAATTAAACAAGGTTTGTCTCACTAAAATGACGTTACTGTCCCTTTAATCTTTATCTTGCGGGGATGCGTTTAGCTTCTTGTGTTTCGGAACAGATTAGAAATCTCTTGGTAATCTGTTGGTAATCGTCATCCAAGAAATGGGCTTCTCTCAGTGACACCGCAGGGGTTACAGAGTCATTTAAAGCCATTCTCAAGGGGAAATGATTGCATGAAAAGCTTCCCAATAGTTACATCAGTTCGATACATAACCATCTTCTAAAATCACTTGCAGATAAAGAAAATATAAAGCCTTAGTATGATTTCAGACCGGTAATCTGAACTTTTCCATTGTTTAGTTTGGCTAAGTAAATTCTTACTATGCCAATGATAAAATGAAACATTCCCTGCACTACGACTACCTGACAGCCAAACATAAAATAATTATTTACAATTATTTCTCCATAAACCTGCTTCCAATTTGCTTTGATACATGAGCCCCCAAAGATCTCTTTCTCTGCTTTATTTTCTAGGCATAAATATGCAGATAAACTCAATACTGCCTCTACAATAAAAAGTTATAATACACATTATTCCGCTAATTACAAAACAAGCAGAGCAGGTAACGATGATTTGCTCTGCTTTCATTTTTCTTATTTCCATCTTTGCCCGTAATACGAGAGCGAATGAATGAAGCACTAATACAGACGTAGTTACCCCAAGGCAGTGTGTCTGTACCAGGAGCTGGTCTCTTGTGATTGAAATTGGACTTTTATGTTGTCGTTTAGAGCAGATTGAGCACGCAGAACACCGGCAGCCCTGGGTCAGAGGCGATGGTTGGATCCATGCCAGTGCCAAGTCACAAGACTAAGGAGCGTTCTTTAATTAAATTAATGCAACTGAGTTTAATATGTCTTATGTATATAGGCTATACTTGCCCGGTAATACATACCTCCCAAGTGTACTGTTTTGTGCGGGGCAGTCCCAATTTTCAAAACGTTTGTCCTCACCCACTTCTAACACCATGTTGTATGAGTAATAAAAAACTACCACCTAGTTATCCCAAGTCTGGACCTAAAAAGAGCCGTTCCTATCATGCACTGATGTGATCTAGCCGATGGAAGCAGGACATTTCCAAGATAATGTCCAGAAGGTGGAGCTCTCTCACCACTAATTCCTCGCTCAGAACTGAAAAACGACAATGAAGCCAAATAGGCTGTACGAAAAGTTACTGTAAAACATTAGAATTTTACTATTATTTATTCAAAAGTTGGAACCCGATACATATCAACTCTCAATCAGATTGCTAACATTTGCTATTAAATACCCTGTAATAAGTTTCTAACAAACAAATCTCAGCGCTCTGTCTGAATACACTACGCACATTTTGCCTGATGCTGGGATCACACAGTGAAACATGCATAGGGTAATTAGACAAATGATGCTGGACTGCACACTTTTGGTAATATGTATAGGGTTTCTGGGTTTTAACATATAATAGATTCATGCAAAACTATTTGGACAAATTTTTTGTTCTAGGTCATTTTCAGACAACAAATTTCAGTTTGGCTGAAGAAGCGATCACATGCGCGGAAGTGCAGTAGATTTGCTGTAGATGACCTCCCTGATCACCACAATTTCAGCAACACGGGACCCTTTTTAACCCATGACATGCCAGGTATGTCATTGGTCCTTTATGGACATCTTTTCATAAAGTACCTGGTATATCATTGGCCACAAAGGGTTTGAAGGGACACTCCAGCCATAATTTACACTTTAATTCATATAATAGCAGAGAGGTGCCATTAAATTTACGTGGTGTCCCTAGGGTGACCACATTTTATTTCTGACATTCAGGGACACACTATGAAGCGCATGAGATTACAGACACAGGTATATATATTTTTATGCATACATTTTAACTACATAATATGTACTTATCCCTTTGAAGTAAAGACCGTGATTGAAATATGATTTCAAAATAACAGCTGAACTGGCAGTTAGTTTTCATTCTTTAATATTAGACCCTGCTGCCAATATGTATTAATATTAGACCCTGCTGCTATTAGATCCTGCTGCCGATATATATTAATATTAGACTCTGTTGCCAATTCATTTTATATTGCCATGCCATGCTCCACGCTCCATAGTATGCAATCACTCCCTTCGCTCACACACCCAAAAAAATATTTGCCACATTGAATCAGAATCAGACAATCAAATCCTGTATTTGCAGGTATACAATAGTGATGTATGGAAACACAGCATAGCGGGTATAGATCAACAGAACACACAAACCCAGCATTGCAGATATAGATCAACTGGAAATCACATGTAAACTCAGCACTGAGGGTATAGATCAAATAAACACATGGAAACAGCATTGCAGGTATTAATCAACTGAACAAGACATACAAACCCTGTATTTGCAGGTATACATACATAATGTATGGAAACATAGCATATCAGATATGGATCTACAGAATAACACAAACCCAGGTTTGCAGTCCACACTGCCCACGTAGATCCTAATCAGCACCCAAATTACACACATGGGACTTGCCATCTTTGTCCCCAAATAGCCCGGCCTGTGCCATCTACCGCTCTCCCTCCCCTCTACCCCCCTTTGAAGTTCACTTACCTGGTAGAGGTCGTGCGGTGGGAACACGAGGCCTCTATCTCCCTGCTCTGCTGCGGTGCGCATATAGACATCATATTCCGGCGATCAGCATGAAATGCACCCGACCGAGCTAGAAGCCTCGTGGAGTAGACTGAGGGGTGCCGAGTGGTTGCTCAAAAGTTATTCTAAAACAACTGCTCGGCGCTCCGGTTCAATTCCGGATTGAGGCTGCCTGGGACATGTGGTCACCCTAGACCGTGTCCCCCTTGCATGTGCAGGAGATATGTTTGGTCAAACGTACTTACAATGATTTCAACCAGTGCTTGCCCGGTGAAAGTCGTAGGGAGAGGGTCTCATGAAATTTGATTTCATGCAAATTGAGTTCTCGTTTGTGATTTGACAATTCTTGCCACGGATTGGCTGCTTCAAGGAGCTGCAGGTAAGTACCTTTTATTATATATTTTTTTAAAGAATACGTATCATCTTTTATTTATGTAGCGCCAAAAATGTATGGAGCCCTTCCTACAGTCCATACATTAAAAGGGTCTGACAAAACTAGAGTAGACAGACCAAGACAAACCGATACAATAGGTAAAGGGGGAGCATTACATCCTACAGGGCATATTAAAATACTCATAAAGTACTTTAACATGTAGTCTTTTGGGCTGCACTGAGATTAGTGGTGCATAGTGTGTGTGACATTAGGTGCTTGAATGCAATTAGAGCTCATCGGTCAGTAAGCGCATGAAGCTACGGCTGCGTAGGAATGAGCGAGTAGCAGAATTTACACAACGACATTAGAATGCAGAGTTAGTTACAAGTTCTTTAGTAAACCAGAGGCGCCATAGACCGACTCCCCACCCTCACAAACGCTTACAATTTCATTTCAAATAACAACAAAATAAATCCAGAGCCATTCGTTCCATTTGCATATGTTAACAGGCTACATTTTAATAGCACATTTTGCTTTTTTATAGCTGAATTTGGCTTTATTTTATCCCCTCAGGGTCCTTTGCTCATAAGGTGCTTGATAACTAAAAAGCTATTATTATTTTTTATAATATACTGCTGTCACGAGTGATTTAGCTCTGCAGAGAGACATAAAGATTCCCATTAAACATTTTGTTCCCCGACTGGCGAATTGGATTGGTTAATTCCTTCTAGCTGTGACTCGTTATATGTTTAAAGACTCGAGATTTCTATCACTGAATCAGTAGCCCATACGAATGAAGATTAAAACTTCCTCAGCAAGAAGAAGATGGATTTACAACCGGAATCAATGTGAGGTATAGATATTTTTCTGCAGAGCAAATTAACGCTTACCGTACCAAAGAAACCGACATAATGCATGCCTCGTGTGAGATTTAAACCACTTTGTTTTTATGTTAAAAGGTTAAAAACTGTTAATATACCAAAAAAAAACAATACAAGTCCAAGACTTGATCCTGTCCATCTATGTGTGATAATAGAAGGAATATAAAAATAAGGGCTTCAAAGACTGAGTGTCACTCATTGATAAACTTTCCAACTTTAGGGGTAACTGTATACATTATGTGGCAAAAGTCATAATATCACACGAGTTTGCTCATATTAGTTGGGCAAAACGTCACAGTATGTGCTGCCCGTATTATATGGTGTTTTTTTGGATGTCTCAATCTGTTCCATCCACTGAAGGACTGGTCTCCAACCCTTTGGCTTTATAGCTAAGTGAATCAGCGTGGGAAACACTGAGTATCTGGCTTGGAATGGCTTGAAGGACAGGAGAAGTGTTGGCTAAGCCAGACCCATCCTTTTTTACTTTCAAACTCGTGGATGACTTGAAGGTCTGCTCTATGCCCAGCTACAGCCAGCACTCCCAACTCTACTTGGTGCATCTTCACAGCTGTCAACCTTCCCAAGAGTTGGGGAAACTGGTGGGGATAGCAAATGAAAAAAATAATTGCCAAAAAACTTCTCGAGCCTCAAATCTGTGGCAGTCATAACGGACTGGAGTATCTTTGTGCTGTCCCCAGAAAGATAAGCCTGCTTAAATTTTGTTGGATGCAGCCAAGTTTCACTACATGGGGATTCCCAACTCCTAACCATATACATGCAGAACGTCTCAATGAACAGGAAGAAACAAGAAAAATTAATGGTTTTGTAGAAACTCCTGCTTTGCAGTAGCGTATTCAGGCCTAGGCCCACTTTATTTCCGCCACGCTTCCTTAAAAGGGGGTAGGAAACTGTGGTGATTCCTAGAGGGTGGGGGGTATTTTTGCCATACACCATTATTAGATAATATCAATAAAACAAATAAAAATAGGAATAGTTTGTGAATAATTGGATTATATGTCAGACATGAAAATAGCATTGTATAAATTAATAGGGGTAGGCCGGCACCTTCTGGAACGGGAGGCATGTAAAGCCAGGTAGCCCCCTGTCACCCCTCACCATAACTAATATACACACTCACTTTAACACTCACCTTGAACCTCTACTCAGGATTGGGGCTGCCCCTACCATTTGTGGCTTGCTTTCCCCTGTATATTTGTAAGGATGGTACACATTCAGTCCTCTATAATATTTTTTTTTAATAAAGTGGTGTATGTGATAAAAAAAATGGCTGCAATATCTTATTTCTCAGATTCTAAAAGTCCAAACCAGCAAGTCTCCCCAAGCACATGCCTAACGTAAAGTACCCTTTAAGGACAGTCATGGCCATTCGAAAGTACTTTTGATGTAACAATCTATTATACATAGAATTATAAAACGTAGAATATTTTAGGCCATACTTATATCTTGGTTAAACCTGTTATTTTTTATCATGTTAAATTGTGTCCCCAAACGTGGACGGTGGCCTCGAAATATAAGGCAACCCAGTTTATTGTATTTGTGAGTTAAGATCCCCTCCTTTATTCTCTTACCTTTAAGTTTTCCATTTTTAATACTACCACCATTCTTGGAGCTGATCGTATTTCCCATTAAGTTTGTTAATCACTGGGTGGCAGTAGAACATCATATTCCCAAACATAGAAAACATGGTGAAACGTAACAAACACAATCTAAAGAGCAAGATCTTTATGATTAAACTTGAAATCAAACATAACAAGGCTAGTTTTGTAGAGAGCGTGAGTACGTCAGACTAAGAATTGAGAAGATTTAGACCTTATGGACGGTTAAAGCAAGCCGTCACAGTGTACCTTTTTAAGCCTTTGGTGAATGAATATGGACTTCTTCCCGAGGCCTCCAATTCATGTTCCACTTTCTATGAGCCCGGGAGCAGCGTTTGGCCATACCTGCTAACCCTGCCGTATGCAAAACCACTTCCCCAAGGAGGGAGTTCTCTGTGCGTCCTACCCCTGGAAGTTCCTCAGCCATGGATACCTTTTCTTAGGTCATAGAAAAAGATGCAGTGCCATATATTTTGGGTCCTCATAGTATAGGGGACATACATTGAGTGCAGAAGGTAGTCGCACCATAATAAAATTATATTGGTGAGAGCATCTGTCTACTGTCTCTGGTGTAAGGATCTGGCAGGCTTTGTTTAACATTAGATCACCCTTGTGGGATCTCCGGAATACAGCTCTCAAGTCTTTTTCTCTATATTATTAAGTGTACATTATTGCTGTAAGTATCACACTGATGCATATTGGTGTGTTTTGCTTCCGTACCATTTTGAATAAACAGTTTGCATGTAATTTTTGGCATGGAACCCCTTGTTCTATCTAGCCTTGTGTAATACCGTATTATACATTTTGGTGCAAGGTGGGGGGCAGTTACACTTTTAACACCTGGTATTAACCGGTAGTTAGTGGGACACATAGCTTTATCATTAGTGATGTCAACATCTCAATCCCTAGGGGGAAAACCTATTAGAATTTCTACCCAAAACTGCTTAAACTCTGAACTGTTTGTGATTCTTAAACCTCCTAAAGTACAAACATTAAGTTGATAGATGTTCTGGTGCATTAAATTTAGTGACAACACAGTCTTTTTTCATTAGCTGAAGAACCCTATAAATTACCATGATTTGTAATGCAGCATTTAAAAAAAAAAATGATTGCAGCATTAATGTTGCAAATGATGATCATTGTGGACTGCTAGCTGCTGGGTGATTAACAGGAAAACAAATGTGGACAAGTAAACAGCCCTGTGGCTACAAGAGACGCCATCGTGTCCCAGGCAGAGCCACATTTTGGAAAACAAAATGGTTTTCCTAATTATATAATGAAAACAGCTTTATTCATTTACTTGGAAACATAGAATTTTCTTTCCTTGTGTAAAGACTTTAATCATTCCTTGGTCATTCGTAGGCCGCATACCTATGCCATTCATGTTTGAATTCCCTCGCTGTGTTGACCTCTCCTGCTTCTTCGACCATGTCTGTGAAATAAAAAACTTCCTTACATCTAAGCCTTTTTAGTTTTAGATTATTTTGAAGGTTTTAGAGAGCCGAAATAACAATACGAAGCAGTTCTCTTTATGAGTAAAGCAGCGACTCAAGAATTATCTTAATCGTTTCAAGCAGAAAAGAGAGGAGGTCGCCAATAAAACACTGTGAGGAGTAACCATGATATAAATTGCTTCATACTTGTAGAATGTCATTATTATACAATTGAAGGATTTTGTTGGCCCTTGCAGAATAAATGTACTATTATTATTACTCCACACCTCTCCATCTGTATTATCACACGCTGCTGGGACATTGCCAATGAAATTTCAACAGGCAGGCACTGAATTGCTTGCTTTCGTACTCTAAGTCAGCTGGAGAATGTTCTTCTCCCCCCACTTTGTTTTTTTATGGCTGAAGCACTTATTCCTTTCATGTAGAGTTTACAATCATTGTGAAGCTGTCTACAGATGGCATTATAATTGTAAAGATAAATTAAGTATGCCCTACTTAACCATTTTTTTTTGAAGACCTTCTTTCGTTTTCTTCCCAATGGTATTTTGCCTATGATCAATTATATTGATTTATCAACTCCTCTCTACCTATAACAGTCACAATATAAGAACCATTTAAATAGGGATATTTTTGAATGTTCGGTTACATATACCGAGAGAGCAAGAATGAATGTAGTCTATTCGCTAAAGGGAGAGTTGTGTTTTGGCTCCTATGCATCCCATCTCTATTAAGCTTCTGCTGATCCCATATAGTTAAATCAGTGAGATTTTGTCACACATTAAGTTATGCATTATGTAGGGCCACTTCAGCCGGCATTGACCTATCACAATTAACAGTAAAGTGAGATTTAAACGATAAATCCCTGTGTGCGTCTCTTTGTTATTAATGGAGCCAACGTTTAATGCATCTTTAAACAAAATAGTTGGACCACCATACATCCCTTCATGGTCTAGGTGGTGTTTCAGTAAAACTCATATTTAGCATCAGCACATGGACACCACTGGGCTCTGAATTAGGGCAAGCCTTGTTCCTTGAGGCACAGTTTCCATTAAAAATGTATGCATTTTTTTTTTTGGAACAGCCCAACATTTTAAATGGTCAGAACACTTTTGTTATAGGAATGTGGTTAGAAGTAGAGATGTATTTACCTTGGGTGCTCCTTAAGGCCAGATAAAGGGCAGTGTCCCCTCCACCACCGCTGCCCTGTTCATATTCTGGAGCTTCTACTAAACAATCACTGACAATGTTTTTTTTGTTTTAATTTTATCCCCTCATCAGACTATTTTGATTTATACTTCTGACCAAAGATTCAAATCAAGAATATTTTCCAAAAAAAAAAAAACAGGATGAATGTTAACCATAACCCTTGCCCGCTTGTCACACTATGTCCGTACCATCAGTTGTAGAACACATGTTCGGACGCATAGGCATTTGCTCAAGAGACCTCAATTCCAGCAAATACAATTTGAAATAAACACAGGCTTGACCAGGATGTTCATGGTGAGTTTAACAGACTAGCCATGGAAGTCAGCAGCTCTGAATCCTATAGAAGCTAAACAGCAGCACCGAACATTACGTGTCTAACAGAGCATGAAATGCAGAGCTAGACCTTGATATGGTAACTGATTAAGCAATTAATAACCACAGAGAATACAACATTTCCAATGTGACCTGTTACAACAAGGTAGTCAAAGTGTGTTATATCTGGCTTATAATGCTCTGAGAAAACCTTGGGTGTTTCATGATACATTACAATTTCATGCATATTTCCATACAGGGCAATTAGAATCATTTAGTCTATTCACCTTTTCATATAAAAAAGAGCTTTTAGTTACTTTGCGTAGCTGAGGCTGCTAGAGTTGCTGAGTTTTATCTGTGCATTACCCATCAGACTACTGGATCTGGTAGGAGAAACTTGTGGATCGTAGCCCTCCTCCCAAAGGGATTTCTACAGTCTAGATCAGGGATCCCCAAACTCGGCCCTCCAGCTGCTGCAGGACTACATCTCCCATAATGCTCCTTCAGCTAAGGGGCTGACTGAGGAGTATGGGAGATGTAGTCCTGCAGCAGCTGGAGGGCCGAGTTTGGAGATCCCTGGTCTAGATCTCTTTAGATGTTCTCCAAGCTCCAGCGCTGGTACTGGAAGTGCACACACTATCAATATGGTAGTGGATATGGGGGAAAAATGTAAAAGACTAAACAGTTTGCCCCCACAGACCACCGTGATTGATCTCACTATATACGCTGCGAACGGTGAAAAGCACATTAGTGAACCGATTTGAAAATGATCATTCTTAACTTAACATGGAAGTTAGTAAATGTTATAGATACAAAAACTGGGATCACAGTGTAAGATAAAAAAAACCAAATATTTTATTGCACGTAAAAACAGATAAGAAATGTTTTGACAGATTTTCTGACAATCGTTTTTAATTGTAACCCCCCCCCCCCCAAGTATCTTAGGAACTGAGAGAATACCACCCGTATTAGAAACAAAAGAGAAAGGAATCTATAAAGATCACACGTGCTCAATTTAGGCTCGACAATTTGGTTTGGCACAGTTGGTGTCAATATTGGCAAATGCAAACGCATGCATTTCACAAGGCACAGCGGCACTGGCTCACAAATGTTATGGAAGAAAAAAAATATAAAGCCCACAGCTCTAAAAAGAGAAATCGCAGTAATTAGAAAGATATATCCGTCTTTAACAATAAAATTAAAAGCTCTGGTTTTATTTTTTGCCCATGGTAATAAGGCGACACTTGCTTAGATGCCAGGGTGAAATTTCCTGATATGTTCTCATGTTTTCTGTTTCCAAAATAAGAGAGCCAAGACCCTATACCATCCGTGCCAAATCCCAATGGTGCTTGGCTTCTTACACTGGTTTATTCTCCCTCTTTTCTCTGTTTAAATGTAATTGTGCAGCTGGTTGTACAGAAATACCCACATCCACAGGCTAGCATTTCCCCGTTACCCAGTTGGTCTGTGTCAGATGCCTGGCAAGGGATATGGACGCGAGGATTATTTAAAGGGAAACATCAAATGAATCATTATGGTATTAGAAAAGAAAAACACTATCTATATGTTGCTGCCATTTTCCTGGTATTTTTAATAAAACATATCAATCTGTGTAGCTTATTAAACTAGTGCACGGAAAAGATGTTCATCAACTCACTCCGCTATATTGACTTTTAAACCAAATACTTAGCAAATGATACAAAAATAATAGGCCAGCAATGCAAAGGGGGTCTGACACAAGCCACTTAATGCTATGTAGCAATAAGAAAGGCAGGTAGTATTAATGGGAGTCTGCTACTAGAAATATGCTTAAAATGTCAGAAATAACTGTAATAATAATAATAATAATAATAATAATAATAAACTCTGCACTGTACCGATTATTGTTCCTTGGCTGTGCAGGATCACAAAGCAATATTCATCCACCTATGGGTGGACCTGGGCTTTTTATGACTTGTAAGGAAGAAAATAAACAGCGGTTGAAGCATTTTCTCAAGAAAACTATAAGCAGACTGTATATAAGCAGTAAAGGACATCATGTTTAATGCCGTTCTTTGGTAACCAGATTAGTACAGACCAAACCATTTTGAATTTCTAACAATGCCATCTATGTTGTGTTTTTTTCCGGTATAACATGATACAGGTAGGAAGAGATCACAATCTTAAACGAGTCATGGATAAAAACAAACAGAATATAAAGCGAGTCAAACTTCTTTCCTAAAAACACTGTATTCTTTCGCCACACAGTAAAATAACTATATTATGAATGTTTAAGAATGTAAATTTACAGAAACCCCGTGCTATTTACATGACACATGCAGTATCAGATATAAGGACCACATTCATAAATCAAACACTCCATTCAGATGATGAGATTGCCCCAAAAACAACTGTTTTGTTGTTGGTGGCTCTTTAACCGATTACTGACATACAAGAAGTAATTGTAAAAGTAAGAGAAGTGGGATGCCAAGTCCCTGCACATCCTAAGGTTAGTAAGTGGTAAGCATATAAGAGTAACAGATCCAGACCATTAACATGGTCCTTTGTAGTGGTGCGGGTACATATGGTTAGTTTAGTGGTGTCAAGATAGTTGTGTGCAGTAGTAAAGGACAAATGGATTTCCACAAACCTATTGCACAACTGCAACACTCATCCCCTTCAAGAATTAAAAAATGGTTGACCTAGAAAAAAAAGCTTTATTCTTGCTTTAACTTGCGGCTTTAGATTAAAAAAAATAAAATATAAACATTCTTATTGTGAGCAGAGTGGCAACGGGTTATATTGACCTTATTCTGGCACTTTTAAGGTAGTTATTTTGATTCGGAAGGGAAGACGGAAAAGCCCTGTTCCTACGTCACAGTGACGGTAGAAGCCCCCTGTATGGACTCCATGACCGCAGTGAAGCGATTGCACAGATCGTATGGGGAGTGCGGCCGGATCTTTGGCGGCTCCTTTAATACAATGATTTCACTGGAGCAGTCCAGGAGCCGAGGAAGAAATTGCCCAAGTTTCAGTTGTAGACTCTCTGCAAAGCAAGAAGAAGACACTTGAGATCTTTTATTTTGTGCCACAGGAGTGATTTGTGATATTACAGCAAAAGCATTGAACATATTCATTGGAAGGGGGGGGGGGGCAGAAAAAGAATTAGTCTTGGGTTATGACTGCAGAAGGTAGTAAACACAATAAATGTGATTCAGGTGCAATGTTTGAAAAGTGGTCTTATAACTCTAGTAACCAGACTGTTCATTGATGAAAGGACCATCCCATGGGCTGCTGTGGTTTACATACCATTATTTAAACCGTGTGCCAGAATCATTTATTTTTAAGTAAACTCCAATGCATAGATGTATGAATAATGATTTTGGATACAAATGGACACAGGGTTTGTTCAGTGGATTTAACAGAAAATCAAGGTTATCTTCAAGGACTTGATTTAGACAACCCTACAGATCAAAATCTCTTTGGCATATACAGCGACTTGTTATAAGACCTTGCAATGATATTGGAGACATGCCTGCTGTAGACACCATAATGGATGGGCCTTGTGTCTTAAAAGGGACAGTCTAGTGATTTGTAAATACTCAAAAATGCATTATTTCATAGGTAAACATTTTAAGACACAATTTTGGTGAAGCTGCACCTGTTTCCTCGCCACTTCCTGCTGCTTGAAGCAGCCAATTAGTAGAAGGAAAGTGATTTTCAACCAATGGGATCACTTATTGTACATGTGCACAGTGGGGGTTCTCATTAGACCCACTGGATTTCTTGGCCAAGCCAGCGAGTATGCAGAATCCCTCCATGTACAAGGAAGGGGAGAAAACCATAACCATTTAAAGAGAACACTGGGCCACCATACGCATCGAAGAGCATACGATGGCTGGAGTGTCCCTTTAAAGTGCATCAATACAACAGTAAGAAGTATTAAGAGAGATAATGCACGGGAATGAAACTTCGCCTTGATCGGTATGCGTGGTGTAAGAGTTTCTGGCACGGCACAAGAACAAAAATATGTATGAATTCTTCACTGTCTAATAAGTACTGCTCTGTGCTAATTTGTATCCCAGCCAACGTGCCTGCGACTCTTATGTCTGGAATTGATTGCCGGCAGAGACGGATTTCTGACAGCCCATTAATCTCGCTTCGCACGGGCTTGGAGGGACAATGTGTATTCTAATGTGCCATAAACTGAAATCGTTATGCTTTAATCTTCCTTAGGAAGAGGAGAGAGGGGGCCGTCAGTCAATAAATATGCAGGGATGTTAAAAGTGACACGGGTTATTACTGCGTAAACTGCTCGTGCAGCTTGAGAGGGGGTGAGGGGAGAGTTAAATTGCGTGAATGTCAAACGTGTGGAGGTCAAGCTTCGGCTTTACTTGTTTTGGTTTTCTTCCTAAAGTACTATATTATAGAAATGCTGTGATTTCCTATAAAACATTTAAATACCAATTTCAGAACTTAACCTTTTATGCCCACATGGACTGTGTTATTTGTTTGTAAACAGAGAGGCAGGATCTTTCTAGAAGAGTACAAATGCATTTCATTATCTATAATACAGCAAACAAATTAACGGCATAGAAATCCTCTTATTGCATTTCCTGTGACGTTAGTTTAGTAAGAGAATGTGCAAAGTATTAAAGCAGAGAATTAGATGGCGGATAAGGACTAGATGGCCTACATTAACATTACTGCCCACATTTCTCACCGTCTATATCTTGACCCAGGTAGGAGCACCAGCGGCTTCTCATGTCTTCAATAGCAGACAGGTCTTCCTCTGAGATTTCGTTATTGAAGATAAGGTGCATACACGGGATGATCAGATCATTCATGATACTAATGCCTTCAGACACTTGCGCCTCTTGGCCACTCTCAAAAAGTCTAGCAGCCATTTCATTTAGTTCCTGTGGAATGCACCAAAAGTTTACTACGCAGAATTCAAGGATTGGTCTACATTATACATAAAAACGTGAGAACATATGTTGACGTTCTCTAAACACCCGTATGTAGGCTTTATCCCAATGCAGTCCACTGCGGTTGAAGGAACATACATTTCATACATGGAACTTCATGCAAATCAGTGCTGGCTTTTCCTTTTTATACAAGTTAGAAACTCACACTTCATCTCACCCCCCCCCCCCCCCCCAAAGCCTGTCTCCCTGCACAAATGAAGTAGTGCTCAGGAGCATACCCAAGTATACCGTTTTATCAGAGAAAGACAAAGGTGAGGAAAACTCCCATAAAGAGAATTTGCCTACTGATCTTTTGATACAACCCATCAGTGCCCCGAGTACAAGCTACAAGGAAAGAACCTGCTTTATTAAAAACCTTCACATGAGCCACATGAGAAAAATAGTTGGTGATGGTGACCATCATCAATCTTAAGACATGATAAATACTCACCAGAAGACATTTTCTTCTGTATAACTCAATGAGTCTGTTTTCTACTCCGCGGCTGTCTCCTGAACTCAGCAGAGTATTGTTACACTGATAGGCATACACAAGATACGTCAGGGCTTCCTGACACCTGAAACAGCGGCAGTCGTTACGGCGTTTCCAGTCTAGGTTATTAAATAGCTTTAGACTGGGATTAGTAAAAAGGTTAAATCCGATTATCGTCGGAGAAACACAATTGTCAAAAAAGTACAGCAAATGTTTCATTGCCTTTACGTGGAAAAGTTAAATATATCTAGGAAAAGGTCACCATTAAATGGAGTTTACAATCTGCACATCTTTTTGCATCATGGATGCTAGATATAAAAAGTATAAGATCATTTGTTATTATTCTTTAATAATTTAATGTTATGTTTCAATCCTAACAGCGCGTCACCTACTTTCCGTTCTGGTAGAGCTCCAATCCAGTCAGGAGATACACCGACACCTTCCGAAACAGGCTGTAGTCTTCATGCCATTTCTATACGAAATACACAAATTATAAAAAAAAATAAAGTGTAAGAAAAGCATTTTGCGCTCTTCCCTGACAAAACATAATTGTCAGATTATTACGGAAGGGGCCGTTATTACCTGATGAGAGGAGAACACCAAACAGCGTGAATTACTTCATTACAGAATATCATTTAAATGAAATTGCTCGAGCTGGAGAACCAACAAGAAATACTAAAATAACCGCTAATCTTTACCTCGTATTCTTTCATATCCATATCATTTGGCCCAATCTCCTTCAGTTTTGCTCGCGCCACCTTCATGATGCTTATTGATCTGTATCGGGGGGAAAATAACCAAATAGAACAGTGAGCAGGGGTCGGGGTAGCAGAGAACACTGCGTAGCCACCATATTTCAGTATGACAGCTGCCATCGTAATGCACTAGAGGTTCAACACCATGGGATATGACTTTGTCTAGACTCGGATCATTGTTCAACTGCGGCGGCCCTGAACCGTCAAAGGTCGTTAAGGGGTTAAGAAGTCCCGTGCTGTATACTTAAATGTAGGTTAGCACTGACACAAACCTGGTTTTATCTCTTTTTCTTCCAGTAAACGACCTTTATTTGCAGATCTGGAGGCGGCCATTGCTATCAGTCATGTGATATTTTAGGGGATTTTCTCTGCTCAAACACCACACTTAGCTCATTCTTTACATCAATGATACGAGGACCCTTCCTACGCATACATTTTATTAGTTAGACTATCCGGCTGGATTCTTAACAATACTGCTTAGCACAGGCAATATGATAAGGAGTTAAAGAGCAGAGCCGGAATATATACAGATGCTAATATGCAACTTATTGAAAACATTATGCACAAACTAAAACTGTTTCAAAAATGAAAACACGTTCTTAATCCGATACAACTAATAAAGATATTGGTGGGAGTTCCTCTTTAACACAGGTCTAAGAAACGATGGGCAGCAGACCTGGACATCTTGGTAGAAATGTGCCAAAAAAAAATAAAATAGAAAAGGTTGATCCCATAATTTAAGGAAAACCATTTTAAGTTTTTTTGGCTCACCTTTCATCATAGCTGAGATTTTTGTCAGCAAACTGTTCTAAGAGGGTCCGTTCGAGCACCCGCTCCGGGGCCTTGTTTTGGAAGAAGTACACCAGGACGTGCTGCAGACGAGGGTCGCTAGATGGAGACGGACTTTCTTTTGAAAGCTGTAAGAGGCGGGAATATTCTTCGTGGAATGCCTAGAAAAGAGACCTATTGATAAGCTTCTTTAGACAAGATAAACACCGGAAAACACAACTATCATCAGAAACATTAGTATCAAGTACCACATGCATCCTGGCACCAAACATGTTTTAGGCCCTTGTATGTCCCGGCGTGTTTGGCGTCCCATCTTCTTAAGATCCTTTAACTGAAAGCATTGCTTAAAACATCCTTAAAACATCCCAGTGTATTTAAACTAGATAATAAAGCAACACAGCGGACAGGATAATTACAATATATCGGAAGTTTCTTTATACATTTAGGGTATAACCGGTTTTACTTTCACCCAGGGTTGCTTGGTACGAGGGTGAACAATCTTCCCCTTGACTGCCTTTCGTTTTTTAGGTGTAGCTCTAGATACACCGACATGTAATTGTCCCGGACTGAATACGGGGCCGGGGCAAATATATTCCAGCCTCACTTAAAGTCTGTCCCTGACATTTGTTTTTTCTCATTTCAGAACATAGTGGGAACGGTTTCTGTGTGAAAACAAAAGGAAAGTCAATGAAGGTTCCCAATCGACATGGAATCCATGCTACTGTAAACAACCCGGCCCCGGGTTCAATATCATGGACATTACCCGACATCTGTAGCAACGAACGTACTTACAACCAAACCGTTTTCATCCTAAAGGGCCAATCACCGTATAATGCCAGCAAAATTGGCTCAAGGATGTAAGGGAAAAACGTCAGTAAAACCAGCCCTGGCGCGTGACACCGGTTATCAATTATATTCATTGTGTATTTTACTATAAGTTGGCATTTTGCCGTTCATTTAGCTTTAAAAAGCTGTTACTGAACGCTTTCATTTGAAAACAATGTGAGGACTGCGTTAATCAGTTACCCAAGTCTGTCTTATTATAGAGATGTACGAATATCTTTAAAAGACATGCGAGTGCCCAAGTCATAGATAACTACGTCTCCCAGTAATGTAAATAGTACCCAAAAGAACCCAATATTTTGTTTTCTGTAGTTTAAGGATCTACAATTCTGGTTTATATATAGTAATGTTTGTTGGACAGATGCAGGTCGATCCCCTTTCTGGTACGCAAATACCGGTCACTCCAGCAGTATGATTAAGCCGTCATTTCTATTTTAAATCAAAATCCATTTTTTTCTCCTTGCCCCATTAACCTTAATTCATTTATCCCATGCTCTCTACCTTCTCCTAAAGAAAGCTGTCTGATCTTCCCAAACTCCCCTGTGTATTAAGCTGCAGATCAGCAATAAATAAACATAACTTCACAAAAATGATAACAATTACATAAACCCATTAAATAACACAAAAGTCCTTCTTAATACAAGGTCCGAGGCTGCAAAGAGCGTGTCGCCAACAGAAAGGGGGTCTGAAGATTTTGGATTGCTTTGCCTTTAAGGTGTTGCTACATAATTACAAGAAGCACAGAATGAATCTGTCTGAAAACAGATTTTTAACCTCAAAAGCGAAAGCTCTTTAGAAAAAGCCACAGACATCGTCAGCTACCTTTCAAGCTCTGAAAACCAATTTACGTCAAGCACGGGATGATTCTGCATGGTACAGCCTAAAATTATCTTGCTGGAACCCAAGCGGCTCTCTGCATATGCATGCAGCGACAAAAATAGATGTTCCACCGGCTCAAAAACAAATTTGCATGTTTTTGCAGATGGAACAATAGCGGAGCTGACAGTGCTTTTCACAGAACAAGAACAGCTAAAAATTCCAAGCAAATGTAATCGCTCCACGGTGGCAAAGATCCCACACATGTGCCAGTCAACAAAACCTTGCTTCTCCACTCTTTGTGGGCTAGCCGTCCAACTAGCCTAAACCCATCTGTTCATTCTGAGCAGGGGCCAGAGCTCGGACCATACCATCAATGGCACCAGTAAAAAAAAAAGTATTAATATACTAATATAAGTATGAATATATCAGACAGAAATCAGGTCACTGGAAAACAGTTCACTTGGCAAATAATTTAGGGGTTAGCACATTCATTTTAGGGGATGTACACATTCACTTACTGCCGGCATTTACTAATCATTAGCGAGGAGTACGTGGGTTTGTAGAAAACAATCGTCAGAAAACCACCAAATGTGATCTAAAGCCTCATCGTTTAAGTAACGCATTGGCTTTCAAGCTGTGGTTTTTGGTGCCTCGAGATAATACAAGGGCATAGAGCGGTACGAAATTGTGCTGTGTTAGCACCTTGTGTTATGTTTTATGTTAAGAACGCTGCACAGGTTTTGAAAGATTTCCATTAGCGGCTTAACAACGAGCTCGGAAATCCTCTAAAGTATCCCCAGTTATAAAAGTTTGGGAGCCATTAGAGTTTCGGGGCGCAGTAAGTCTGCGTTTCCACACATTATGACAAAAAGAGCCTCGTTTATTTTCAGACTACATCAGCACAAAAATATCTAAAAAGGTTGCTTGAAGCTATGAGTCGTTCAATGTTTGTACGCACTTTCTGGGGTTACAATTAGTATGAACCACAGCAAACGCCATTAGTAAACACAGCAAACGTGTAAACTGTGAGTCCACAACCGCCTCAGTATCTCCGATGAGCAGAGTGTTAGGATAAAGACAGTCTTATGATATACCTTTACCAGCCCTGCTTCAGGCCCATCTCGGTCAAAGACAGGACGGGCTTTGAGAATTGCCAATATAACGCCTTGCATTGCAGGGCAGAGCATCACCTGGTACAAGAAATGAATGGAAAAGTAAAACAAAGAGTGCAAAAAAATAAATAAAAAGAAGAACATAATAGAATCTAAGAAATATAACAAAGCAAATGACAGAAGAATAGGTGATGCACAAGAGAGAAAGATTTATTTATAGGTGGAAACGTAGGAAAGCTCTTTGTCCCGATATGATCTCTGCCCGCTATATAATGGGTGCCCTGAGGCCATGAGCAATGTTTTGGCTACTAACTGGATCTGTATGGGGCCATATAAATGCACCAGAGTATTTTAACTGATGTAATACAAGCATTAAATGCCATCATGCGTTTTAAAATATAATTTCTCAAATCTTTCCACATAACCCTTGGAATATTAGAAATCCTAAATCATCCTATGGATTTATCGTTCTTGCTATACTATCAAACTGCTGAAAAGGGTGGACCTAACGGGGTCAGAGTTCCCACGTTCTGTACCTCCTCGTTATAGCCATCGGAATCAGATCTAACGAGTATCTTTCCCACACTGGGGATTTCCACTTCAGAAAGCCGAGAGCTGGGTTGCTGCTCCGCCATGGCCTCCTGCCCCTTGGGGCTGGCTTCTGGATCGCTGGCCTCCTCTGGCTCTGGTTGTGTTGGCTGGCACAACAGGGAAGGAAGGCAGGAGAAGGGAAGACAGTGAAAAATAACAGAGCTATACATATAGACATAAAGAGGTATATTTGTATTTAGCGAATCTGAGCGAAGACCCTCTATGGGAATTCCGGATTATCAATATTGTGGAGGTTGCTTGGTTGCACGGGAACTTTTTAACCCATCAAAAAGTGTACCAATAATACTTAGCGCCAAGCTAAGGAACCAATGCACACAAATGAACCGTCGCCAATGAAGCTGGAAACATGACCTAGAAACTCATAAAAGAAGCGACCACAGAACAAATACAGACAAAAATCCAAACCACGAAATTATCAGATCACCTTCATCAGGCAGATATACAGAATTCATGGACTATGTTAACTGTACCTCTTACCTCTTTCAAAGCAGCCTCTACGCCGTCTCTTTCATACGATTCGGCGGTTTTGGTGATGGCCAGTGCAGTTTGGTCTTTGTTGATCATGGCATGTTCTGATGATAAAGTCCTGGCAACTTCTTCATGGCTTGGTGTGGACACTGCAAATTGGAAAACAGCACGAGAAAGTCCAGTGAACATAGGAATAAGCTGAACAAAAAGTATTTATATAAAACATATCAGTAAAGTTATCATCTAAAATCTAAATTTCACACAAGAGACAAAAAGTTTATTTTTCCCATTAAATGTTGGCTCAGCCTCTGCTACATTTTAACATTATGTCGTATGCATATGACTTATTCATTAAAGTGGTTTATTTGCATATGTGGCTCTAAAGTGACAGTTTCACCTTAGATTTAATGTTTAATGCTCAATTATAAATCTAAGTAAAAAAAATGTACACAGTCATGTACAAGATTATACATATATTATATATATTTTATAATACATATTATATGTAACAAAGTGTGTGTGCTTATGGATAGTAGATATGAGGTATGGCTTTGCATGCACTTCATCACATTGGAGACAAGGGCTTATCTCTATTTGCCAACTTTCTCGCGTCTAATATTCTCGCGTTGCATTGCATAGAGATGTGCACGATCACGACAATGTTTCTAAAGTTAAATATAGAAACCGTGGAGATGATGCAGAATCTGTGACAAACATACTTAGTGTATGAATCTCATCTGGATTTTGACTATTTTTCCACTGCTAGTCATGATTTTGGTGAACAAGACATAAAAAAACAAACAAACAGTGGACCATAATCTACAAAACAATAATAACCTTACCGCTAACTCATTTAACTTGTAAAAGGCGATTAAACTGATGCTTAAAACCAGAGGAGAGCGGTGTGAAACCCATGACTTTTTGGTGTGAAGTTGCTTTCTACCATACGAAGCTTAGCGTATCTGCACTGATGGCGTTGTGGATCACGTAACATATCGTTTCATCACTCACCCTCGCACCGGACAGACAGCTCCTCTGGCTCCGTGGCTGCCACGGGCTCCATCTGGGGGATCTTGCAGGAATGAGCTTCCTCCCATTCCTCCACTTCATGCTCAAACCTTTGGTTGTCCTCGCTCACATAATGTTTCAGGACAGGAGGAAGACGTTCAACATGATCCTCCGGCTGTCCACATTCGTTATCTGTAAACAGCAACAATGCATACATCACCCAACAACACTACACGTTATCCGAGAATTGTTAAATATTCAAATATTAGAACAAGCCAACTTTACAAGTGATGTTGCTTCGCTTAGCACTGAAGACAGCAGTGTTGTTTTTGCGGACTATTAAATTACTTTTTTTTTTTAACAAACATTCACTTTCCAAATGGGCACTCGATAAGTATTTGGAAAGACATCATCATGGCAGGGTAGATATGGAGATGTTGTTAGAAGAGGAGGTAGGTTAGAATACCGTATTTATCGGCGTATAACACGCACTTTTTTAAAAACGAAAAAAAGCCAAAATCGTACCTGCGTGTTATACGCCGATATATCCTAGAGCTGCACGATCTGCAGCCGCGTCTCCTTCACTTCCGGTCCCGGCGAGGGTGCGTGCTATACGCCGGTAAGTACGGTAATTATTTTCTCTGAACTAGTTCATGGTGCATTTGCGGTTAACCCTTTCAGCTTTAAAAACAAAACTCCACGGAAAACACAAAAAAAGGTTTTTTTTTTTCTCTTTCCTATGCTTGAAAATACCAATCTCATTAAATAGTAAAGGGAGGTCAGCTAATACAAGGCAGAAGTCACTAAGACTAAATTCAATGATGAAAAAGGGAGATAAGAGAAGTATACAAGGACAATAGGAAGGCGACTGTAGAACTGTAGAATGAGAATACTGGTATATAAGAAATCCTACCAGCAATGAGGTACGGCAGCTTATTATTTATATACATAAGGCAGTAAGCACTGGCATTTTTCATCCCTCCGTAGGAATCTTTCTCCAGCTCCTCCCAGGTGGATTCTGTCACAGATATGTCATTATACTTCATCCAACAACCTCTGTTGTGGCTGTAGATATAGGCCCAATAGTGGCCAGCATTAGCCTGGCCTTCGTGAACCAGCACTGCGTGGAGTCTGTACGGAACCTGGATAGGAAAACAAGGGAACTTAACCGCTGACCAAATATACAAATCTGCAAAAATAATACCCATGGGATATTAAACAGTTTAAAGAAATAGCGCATACGTGTTTACGGTCTTTCTTGATGAAGGGAAGAATTGTTTCTTTGAGCATTTTTTACAACAAAACAAAGTCACAGGAAAGGCATGGTTCTTTTATTTAATATACAGCATAATGGAAATGTTCGAAGCACGGCACGTTCTCATGTGTAGAACATTTTTGTTCTGTGCTGCATGTCTTTGTTTGTCGGATAATATCACTAGCACTTAATCATTCATACTTCTCATTTGTACCATAACCAGAAATATTAACGAGCTCCAAACCATGACCTATAACTGCTTGCTGCATCAGGTTCAGAATCCATGCAAACCAAACAAAGCGCACTTTATGATCATTCAAATAAATGAAAAGATAAGAGAGAAAATGTAATGTTAAGAGTGAAATATAGAAACCCATCCCACATTGCTAAAAACCCAGCAATATACATTATATATATATATATTACCTGAGACAGGTGAGGATCAGAGTAAATCTCTTCAATTTCCTTTGAAATATTGGCAATAGAATTCTTCAAGTCTATAAGAATGGTTTACAAGTTAATGTATACGTTTGTACCGGAGCTTATCAGAAATAAAAAGACGTAAACTCCTCTCCTCGGGGATGTTTGGTCACAGAGGGCGGATGTAGAATCCCAAAGCCACGTATAATGTGTTTCACACAGAATAATTAAATAAAAATTAACCTTTTCTTGCATTTTATAGATACACCATTACCTCTTGGCATTCGTGATTTACTCATGAGGTGGAGGTAAGGAAGCTCCCGAAGACAATCAGGAACATTGCTTTTACAATATACGTTTCTGAAATTACTAACTAGGGCCAGAAATTGCCCTTTGAAAGACTAGTAATGGGGTTTTAACAATGATTTACATTGCAGAACACATGGGAGATAATATGGCGACTGTCTCATTAATACCCTACAATGGTAGAATAAATGACCACCATACACTTTTCAAGTAACAGTCTCACCTTGTATGTCTTGTTCCACCTCTGTCCTCCATCTCTGCAGACAGGCTTCCACGGACTGCAGCTCGCTCGCTGTAGCTGTCCGGGGAGCTGGATATTCTGGAAGGCTTCTACACTTTTCTTCAGCCTGCAGCTCTGAAGTAGGACTTGGAGAGGTGCTTTCCACTTCCAGGTTGATAACGAGCGACCCTTCCTCGCTTGAAAGATCACTATGTGCGTAACTAAAAAATATAAATTGTTATTCTGTGTTCCTGTGTAATTCACGTTTTTAGTTTGAATGTTATACAAAGTACAAGCTTGCAACTGAGAATGCGGATCTCAACATGGAAAAAAGTCACGGCCCTTCCATATCCAAAGTTAAGGTAAGAGCTTAAAACCTAATTAGTTATCTAACTATATAGCTTCCCTACTCGCAATTCACGCATTTGTGGGCAACAAGTCTACTTTCAATAAAGTTCAGCCTCCTCTACTTTCCAGCATACAGAACAATTTGCCGACTGCAAACTTGACTAGCACATCTAACGTGTAAACACACACTTACCCATTCTCTAAAGGTCGGTCATACGAGGTACGAGAGTCCTCTGTTTCAAGTAGCGGGATCTTTGTTCTGTCTGCAGGGGGACATCTATCGGGAGCCTTTGTACTGGCAAATTCAAGTACATAGTGCAGCATATCAGGGAGAGGACATCGGTGAGGGCCAGTGCCATACTTCATGTACCTAAATAAGAGGCAATGATATATTCAATTAAAAAAATATAAAAAAAATATTTGTAATTAAATATTAAAGTCCTCATACCTTTTCTAGGCTAGTGTAACAAAGACAAGGAAGAGTGTTCTGGGTTCCCTGTCAACTGCCAGAGGAGAACGTGGTGAATGCAACAAAGCATTACATACCCATGACACGAGGCAGGCGGCGGGTATCAGGGAGAAGTGACATATATATATATATATATATATATATTACACATACACACTGGTAGGACTGCAGAAAAATGCGGATCGGTGAGTAAACTATAGTTTGCTTCACTGATCCCTGAAAAATGACTGTGGACTACCCTAAAAAACATTAATTGGGCACATAATATGTTACACATTAGTACAGTTGTCTTTTAAAATAAGATGACTTTTTCAATTTGTGTCACATGTTAATAATGTGTTCTTGGCAAACAATAAGAATGATGTAAAATGATGATATGATTAAAGTATTTCTGGGAAGTCGTTGGGCATGCGTAAGTACTAGGAACAGTGTTTGTAATACAGCATTTAGTTAGAAAAGAGTCATACTAAGAGAAAAGTTTACAACCACTATATGATACTACCCACAAGAGAATAATAATAACAATAATACAATAATTATAATACAGGTGTTTGTTCTGGAACATAAAGCAACAGAGTTGGCAACTAGCTGCTCTCCAGAGCTTAACTCCCATCGTCTCTCCCCCATCTCTTACCCAGCCTAACAAAGAACCAGATTCGTTTCACTTCAACTACAGCTGATGGCTACAATGCATATATTAACTACACTTTGTATCTAGTAGCTTGAATTCATGGTCTACAGACACAATCAGTTGAGACTTTGGGTAAATGGGAGATCTCCAGTCGTGAATATGTATCGCATGCGTCGTACATTACATTTCTTATGGTGAGAAGGTAGCCCAGGTGTAAGCTCCAAACACACGGCTATGTTCTCCAAAAACAATAATACTATTTATTTGCTTGACTGGTGCATTGAAACACCTACATATTTGCATTTTTTTCTGGCATATCTGAATAGAAGGTACCTTTCCAGCTTCTGGTATAAGTAATCGATGTGCTCTTTCAATTTTTGGGATTCCTCTCTCTTTTTCCTCATGAGCTCTTTGTTTTTGTACAGGTACCTGGAATCAGAGGTTTGGATAAGTAATGAGGTTTCAGATTCAATTCACAGACGTGAAGCAGGGATTCAAATGACTTGGGCTTATGTATAAAAAGTAACCTTCTTACAAAGTTTAAAAAGGGGCCCTTGTAACAATCAAAATAATTCGACAGAGACATTTGATTTCCTCTATGACTAACGTTGAGCAGGCATCTAACTTATCTTATGACTGCTGATGGGTAGAACTGTTTAGATCTTAATGAATTTCAATCTAGAACCAGGTAGAGTTCATCTAAAGTTCTTTTAGGGTAAGAGAATATTTATTTTGCCTAACATTTCATAGAAGATTTTAGCCATCACAAGCAATGCACAAGAAAGGAAGAAACAGCAGTCCCAACAGTGGGCCCAACCAAAGCTCTGACTTATTAAGAAAACCCCGGGTAACACGTTGATGGTAGGAACACTAGAACAAGGTAACAAGTGCTTCAGTATATATACGGTATGTTGTTTTTTGTGATTCCGGATACAGTCAGCTGGTGGTGTCAATATTTACACCATGGATGGATACTTTCTACAGTCCTCCTATGCAGTCCTAGTCTCTGTTGAGCTGAGAGATCACAAACCACTTTCACTCACCTGTCCATATAAATAATCTCAGGAAATTCAAGTTTGTTGTGGATCTTTTCTGGTTGCCCCAAAGACTGATTATATTCAAATCGGGAAAGCTCAAAGGTCAGAACGGGAGGAAGTTTTGTAAACCAGCGCTGCAACAAACAAAACACAGTAAAGCATAAACTAATCGCAAAAGAACATATCAAACACTTATGCAGAACATCAGAAGTGAAAGGTGGAGGTCCTCGCTAGAACATATCAACCTCTGCAACGCCAATACAAGGCACATAGATCTTATGGAATGTTTTTAGTGTCGGAAATTAGATTCATATTATTGTAAATAATACCCACATGAACCGCAAATTACGTTTGATTGGGATTTTCTCACAAACCGACCACAGGCTGATATATCTGTATTTATTATTTTAATATTCGGATCACGTTATAGACCTTTTGACACTCCTAATGATTTGTAAATTTGCAAACCCCACACAAAAAAACACTGAATAGGATATAATATTTCAAAATATGTTTTATATATTAAGAGAATATGCTACATGAAATAGTACCTTTTCTGTGAATGTATATAAAAGGAAAAACAAAAAAAATACTGCGTACAGAGTGTTTAATTATTTGTAGGGCTGCAACAACTAATCGATAAAATCGATAAAATCGATAATGAAATTCGTTGCCAGCGAATTTCATTATCGATTAGTTGAATCGATTATTATCGATTATAAAATTAGGGTTTTTACAGAGCAAACGCTCTGAAAAATCCCCCTCATATAATCCGTTTCAGTGACTCACCGTCTCACAGCAGCAGCTCCTACTTACTCCCCCTCCCTGTAATCACCGTGACAACTGGCCCCGCCCCTTCCTTCTCCAGGCCAGAACCACATGGCTGTGACACTCATCTAACTGTAAGTATATGTGTGTGTGTGTATATATATATATATATATAATGTGTATGTATATATATATA
>VKOC01000007.1:15720736-15788195 GCA_009364415.1 Spea multiplicata
GAGGCAGCGTGGAGTGGCATATGTTGTAGCAGCGTGGAGTGGCATATGTGGGAGGCAGCGTGGAATGGCATATGTGGGGGGGCAGCATTGCATGTCTGGGAGGCAGCGTGGCAAGCCTGGGCTCAAATGTGCATAAATTGGGGGGCTGGTTGGGAAATAAAGACAAGAAATGTATTTTATCAAAGTTTTTTTATTCTGCTGTTTGTATTTAACATAATTTGTTTAGTAAATTATTTTAAATAAATGAAAAACTTACATTCATTTTTTTATCCGATTAATCGATTAATCGAAAAAATAATCGGCCAACTAATCGATTATTAAAATAATCGTTAGTTGCAGCCCTAATTATTTGTCTAATAGACATTTTCAAATGTAAAAGCTAAATCAATCTCTTCGTTAATGGTAATTTTGTTAATCTACATGCGGTTATGAGGCAAATCTCTAAAACCAATTATCCATAAGACATTTTTCCAGAAAAATTAAAAAGGACATCTGTTCTTTGGAGGTAAATTTGCAGTTACGTTCACAATTATGATACGTAAACCGCAATACAGAATTTCTGAAAGCGATCAAATTTGGACCTCATGGGCATCCTTTAAGCCAGTGGCTTTTCTACTTTTCTATGAGTATAGAAAATGTAGAGCTAGATTGTAAAGAATCACAGTTAAATCTAATTTAGACAGTATAACTTAAATATACAGATTACAGGTCATGAAACTTCTGAATAATAGCACGTTAAAGTGATACTAACCTCTTGTCTGTACTTCATTGACTGGCCAGTCTGAACGTTTTCGATTTCTCCCTCCACCATAGCGCCTTCCAGGCATTCATTCAGGTTATTAAAACCGTTCACCTGAAGCGGGTACTGGCCAAAAGTCTCAATGTTGGAGAACGTTCTATCTGCTAACATTTACAAAGAAAAAACTAAAAGTTACATTGCAGATAAACATGCAAACATTTTTAGAATTAAATGCATGGGAAATGTAACAGTTTATGTTCAGGCTTTGTATTTATTTTCTACTCTAACCATCAGAAAAATACTAACAACACTGGATGGTTTTGGGCATGTATCTAGCCTATGGTGCAATCCTCCTAGCTTGGTTAAACAAAGAACCCACCAAGAAAAGAATCCTATAAACAATGCCAAACCGCTGCATTGTAAATAAATCATTTTACTTTATGTCGCTGTACTTTTTGCTGCTCAGGAATAACGTCACATTGATCAACCGTATCGACCTTTGCGACAGCCCTCAGAGCAAACGGACAATTCTTTTGGCACTCCAATGGCCCAAATTGGCACAGAGCTCAAAATTATTTATAAGTAAATCACGATTTACAATTTATTAAGTTGTGCTCTGAACCCTGTCCTAAAGGCACACAAACGTGAAGCTTCTCATCGTCTCCAGCGCACAGATGGCAGCATCAGCTATTTAACAATTATTTATGCAACAACCGATGCTATTTCCCAAACTACAATGAATGGTTCCATTAAAGTGCATGGCAGCACTGTCACACGTTTAAAGAGACGTTAAACCTGACAGTTCTCTCAAACTGCCCCTTTAGGTAGCCTGCATCCCAAAGTGCCGGAGCAGACCCGCTACTCATTTAAATCCCGGGTACCCCGATTTTCAGCGACTTGGCTAAAGCCGGCTTGGAATTAGAAGCTTAGCTACATACGAGTTAATTTAATGTTAAAATAAGAGGAATGGAATGAATACCTTCGACATATCCCTCGCTGAGAAACGTGCCATAAAAGAGCTGCACCATTGGGTTCTCAGATTTGTCCCTTTGACTACTATGGAGAAAAAGAATACATAGATTAAACAAAAAAATGAACCATCACATCAAAGCGCATACGGCGGTAAATGGATTATCTGATATATAATAAGGGAACACATCTACTGATGCCATTTCATAAATAATTAGACTACTACAGCAAATACTTTTTATTTAGTGGCATATGAAACAATTAGCAAGAAATCTTACTAATGGCTATTTGAAAATTTTAGCAACTTAAAAAAGTATAGCATAACTTCCTAAAACACACACTGATCTATATATAAATATTCCAACTGATCATCATTCATGGCATGGAAATATTCTAGTTTATTGTTTGCATGATTTCAGCGTCTAATTTGGACAACAGTACCGGGAAACGGCTGGCACTTGGATGCACTAACGCGAGAATTATCTTCTTTGTGAGGGAGATCTGCAATTTGAGTAATTCTTTGAAACCTATTTTTTGGAGAGACTTAATTTTCCTGATCTAGATGTTTTCTAAGTATGTTTTAAATCCCATCAGACTTTTGGGGTTACATAGCAGAAGGTGGGCGACTATACAGCGACTGGAATGAAGTGAACACAGGTGAACATTAGCAAGTCATCTTGATGGTGATGATGGAAACTCACTCTCCACTCACTGCCAGTTGGAAAGCATCTTCCAGCCAGTCCAGGAGCTTGTGCGTAAACTCGCTGACGTCTTGCTACAAATTAAAAACAAGGCATTAGTGTAGGCCTGGGTTAGAGATGGATACAGATTAGTTAAGTTCCCAAATCAATCTCCAATCTTCTTTTATTGGCACTGCAACCTGGTGGCAGGGCCTTGCTTGCTGGAAGCCCAACGCTGGCCCGTTTGGGACGGCTTACACACCGAGCCATAGGCTACGAATAACATTCAATAAACTCTGCGTGAGCCCGCCAACAAAGAACATCTATCTCGGTTTGGGTGTGTGTACAGACAAACAGTAAGTCTGTAATGGCAGATATGGATCACCCTGTTAAAGTGACACAGCCGCACTTCTACCCTACAAGATAAAAGCATTAATTAGTAACGAGAGCCCCAATATGTCATCTATATGTGTTTCTGGAATTTGTAGCAGAACAGATTTTAATACATTTCATCTTCCCTATCTCATCCGAACAGCCAATGTCTTATTTTGCAGATTTGGCTGGCTAGTGGGTCTTCTAAATAAAGAAAAAAAAGGGTCAACCTATGACCAATGCTAACAAACGTGGAGGGGGTTGTAGATAAGTGGACCAGCTGCCCAGCAAAAGTGATAGTGGGAGGGAATGTAAACAAGACCAAAGTTTGAGTTCTTTACTGCAGGGAAATGGTACAGAAATGGATCAAATGATTCCTATCTGCCATCACACTCCGCTTCTGTGCTTGTACGTATCAGTCAGAAAAATCTCCATCCATTTCCACTGGCCACATGCATCCCGTCATATAAAATAACCAAAGGAAATGACCACAGATGCTATAAGCAGCCGAGAAACGCAAGAGTGTTATTTTTATCTTATGACTTACAGAAGAGGTTTTCTGACAGCTGCTGACTCACAGTTATAATAGGAAATCAGATAGGATGAGCGTCATTATACAGACCGATTTCCCAGACACTTTCAGGGCTGCTCGGCCAGCTTACAAAGCAGGTACGCTAAAGAGTAACAAGCTATTTCAACATCACTCTAAAATAGGGGAGAAATCAATGGGAAAATCATACATCAGACATATGATTCAAGAAGAGAATCAGCCCAACACCTCGATAATCACCTTCACCCTGACTGGTCCGCCCGTGTATATAATAAATTATGTTTCCGTTCTATAATCTTTTGTTGTATTCTAGGTGCCCCTTCCGTTTACTTTTACACAGAAGGTAAGCATGTAGAGGCTGGTGGACTCTGATGTTTAGGTTAAATAAATAGCCTCATCAAAAATATTTTGACAGGGCTGTTCCTTTTAGACAGTCTTGCGTCATACACCTTCCAGAATGCCACCGCATCCTTTTTTATTACATAGCTGATGATTTTAGTTATGTACAGGACCGTGTTTTACGTTAGGGAGCACTCACTAACTCGGGAATAAACGGCAACCTCTCTTCCTTACCTGTTGTGCTTCTTCGGATAAAAACGCATCTTTCAACAGTCGCAGCGCCGGAAACGGGTCAACAAACTTTCGATTAGATCCGATCATTAAGGCAAAAAGAAACTGGAGTTCATGCATGAAGGCGATGTTCCTCTTCTCCTGAATTTTTTAAGCAAAAACTTGAAGTTATGTTGTGTTAAATAAATACAAAAAAACATGACTGCTTAGGAGCAGAGCAAGATGTCGAGGAACTAACTAACTAATAAAACGAATTAAAAGAAGCGTTTTAATGATACAAAGGCTGATCAGACATACAAGGTTATGGATAAAGAAGTGATTTTGGGAGAACAAAGTGGTCTTATTACCATAGCAACCAAATGAATGCACCAATCTGCTCCGGTTTCAAACGTTGAGCTCTTTCTTTATATAGTAACATTCGATATATTGGACTATTGGAATTTTTAAAACATGTTCCCCCTAACAGCCCTGTAGTTACTTACACTTTGATATCGGCAGTTTTCCAGGACGCCGTGAGGAATACTGTAGCTGTATACAAGCCTTCGGAATTCTGGCAGGTGGAAGAGCGACTAAAATCGAGATATAAATTAAGATAATATAATCAGACAAAAAGATGTAAAGGTGACTGCTTGGTGTTCAATAAGAAACAGATGATACTTCTTAATAGAATTTATTAAATCATGTTTTTAAATTTAAAGTCTTGCAGGGTTTGTTTGTTTTTAATCCGTATCTCATATGACAATGACCTACACTTAAAAAAATAAATAAATAACTATATGGTCAACACAAAAAACAAACATTCCTAAGACAAGACTTATATGAAGTATAAAGGTTCAACAGGGATTAAACAGAAATATGTAAAAATCCAAAGCTTTAGCCACTGAGGAACTTGGTGATTTGACTGCGCTTCTGTTGATGCTTAGGCTTTAAGTAACCCTCATTGTTTTAAATAAAGAAAACAGGCCTTTGCTTTAATTGGTAGTTTAGGTTTCCGTATTATCGTCGCCGATAACAGCTCAGCAGAAGGCTCCGCTGGGAACCGATCAAACTGAACGGGTTATTTCTATCTGCGAGTCGCGCTACTAAACAGCAAGAAACCAATCAAGTTCTGACTTTATTCCTAGCTGTGCCTCGTACTCTCATCACACGCACCCAGGAATCCGAGCAAAACACCGGGATTTTAATTGCGCTCCGCTAACACCAACCGTACAGCCTAATGCATGCTTTCAGATTAAAAGGAAAGCCGGTATCTCGGTGCCAAGTCCAACCTCCTCGCTTTCATCCCACTCGCGCCCGCTCCGATTTCTGCTCAGCAATCTAATGGCGTAAACGCCACAATTGAACAGCCGGAACCGGCCTTTCTAATCGGAGGAGTTTGGAATAATAGCACGGAATCTAAACTTTAAATGTTCTCTGTCTTTGCAACCATAATCTCTCCCTCCTACCAAGCAGGGTAATTGGCAATTAAGGGAGTCATCCATTTTTAGGGATCCTTTCGTGGCAACAGAAGCTTATCTGTTAAAATTGGGAAAACATCTTTTAATCGCAATCGCGTCTATTTTCTCTCAGACCCACAGAGCATCGTACAGCGTTTACAGAGTTAAATGGCAACTGGCGACGCGGGGACTGGCGTGTGTGCTACAGGGCAGAGTGTTAAACAGTTTACAGTAATTAGTACACACAATAAAATAAACATACTTTGGGAACTCTTCAATCCCACTGGAAGAGAAAGTCAAGCCTAGCACAGAAAAGTGATAGGAAGCCATACGATCTACCCCACTGCTGGGAGATGACTAGAAAAATCCTGAGAATGCAGACATGGTGAGAGATGCCCATCATGCATTTATTTATATGTTGAAATCGATGGGATCACTTTCTGCGCACGCAGAAACCTCCAAACCCTCACCAAGTCAGTGAAGTTGGCCGACAGGAAGGCTATCACAGGGGCTCACGCAGAATCCCTCCATGCATTAGCAAGGGGGACACCATGAAAATTTAAAGGGACCATTCAGCTTTTTTATGCATTAATACATGCGCTCACGTGACAGTCAACTCCAGCACGGCTCGGGGTTTCTACATATATATATAAATATATATATGCATGATCAGCATCTTATGTCTGCATGTTACTTTAAAAACTTGCACCCAAAGTTTAGTCTTTATAAGAACATCCTGCATGGCTGAAAGGATTTAGAGGCAGACGCCGGGACGCACCTGTATCACTGCACTAAACCAGCAGGTGTTACCAATGTTTTTTAGTCCTACGGGCCAGTCGTCAACTCTTCGCAAGTCGTTGGGGTTGGGCGGATTTCCCCAAACCTCACAGCGTTTCCTTTTTGGACGGCTTTTACTCTCATTGCTTTGGGGCTCATGAGTCCTAAAATATAAAATTCATGGACCAATTACATTTTAAGAAAACTAACATACATTTCAAACCGGGTCATATCAACTGCATGTACACTAATGACGATCATACTCTTGGATAAGGTGCTTCTACAACGCATATCTATAAGGCAAAGCATTTAATGTTATTCTGCATATTGTGCTTTCCCCCTCATCATCATGGGATCCTTACAAAGCTAATGTGAGCTTATGCAGCTTAACATTTAATTGATCAAAGTCGTTATTAACGATTATATGATTAATAAAAATACCCCCACCCTCCCTAAAAAGCAGCACTTATTTTATTGCAGCTACGCGGCATACATTTTCCATATGCGTGTTAGTAGGGACTGGAGGACAAGTCATGAGTCTTTATGTGTTTCCCTGTACAGATTTTACAAGATTCAGCATTAGCCTCTGCTTGTAAGAACAAATCGATCCAGGCTCTCCTGTCAATCACAGAAGTCTAGAAGACGCCATGAGAAAATCCATACCTGCTAGCATCGGCCCCATCCGGCGGATGAGTTGTGGCCTCCTGCAAGCTGAGAGCGATTGCCGTCTCCAGAGCTTCCTTATCGTGCATGAGGTTGGCCACACCTGAAAACGGGACACTGATCAAAGCCATCGTCTGTAAACCAAGTTACTTCATCATCACAACAATATAACAGGTCCAGTGGGTAATACGTATACAACCTCCGCCAGCTGGACCTATGTTTTTAACACCGGCCATATGGATAAAGGAAGAGTATGCATTTAGTCGTTTACAGAATCATTTTGTAAATTGTCAATCCCAAAACTAAATTTGGAATTATATAGATATATGCCAATTCAATGAATGCAGATTTGATTGAGTTTTTATTTATCTCTGCGTTAGTAAGCGATAAGCGGGGCCTTTTTAATTTTCGGAAAAATTATGGAAAGTCTGTAAAGTGCTTGAGACAAAGACGCCAAACTTGAAACAGAGGGTTAACTATACTTTTGATCAGAAACTGCACTACTTTTCTAAATGTCTCAATCTTAAAATTAGGATCTGTATTCAACTAAAGGCTCCATCTTCTCTTGGACCGTACAGATTGATTGATTTATTCAATTGCAATCATTTTGGTTGGAAATACATCAGAGACAGCAATGTGTAGCTCAGCACCTACCTGAGATTACTTGGTGGTCGGTGGAGCTCCCGCCGGTGGCAGACGGTTCAGCTGCCGGCTCTCTGGAGTCAGGCTCTTTGGCACATTCATCTGTTAGAAAGCCAACTGCCCGAGTGATGTCGTTGTTGCTGGCCTGAAAGAAACCAAATGGATAATAAATACACTTTCAATCAACAGCCATGTCACCAAAAGGTTTACCAAAAAATAAAGCCAATGGATATTCCAATTAAAATCCAACATAAATTATTCATCATCATAATACTCAGTTCATAATGAGTCGGGTAACGTGTTGCCATTATGTCGGTTTATCCTGAAGTTGTGAAAGATCAAGTGCCTCGCTGTTAAAGAATCAATGCGGGTTGGGGAGAAAAAAAAAAAAAAAAAGAGCAATTCTGGTCCAAAAAAAAAACTGTAAATGAGGAGCAGTTAGACAAAGTGTTTTACTGTATGAGATACCTGCTTCACGTTTGTCACTACGTTGTAGAAATTATCTTTAATCGTAACCCCGCTGGTGGCTCATACTGAATATATTTACACGTCTAAACAGGCTGAAAAAAAAGGTACAAAAAGTCCATAAAATTGCAATCGCTTCTCGGCCTTTTGGCTAAGATCAAGTGTAGTTCCCCTATGGACAGGGGGGGGGGGGGCTAACGCTGATCCTCTGGCCTTAGGGCTGGGAATGCATGGAGCCCGAGGTGCTTAAATTGCCCTGACAGTAATGTCGGAGTCACCGTGTGCAGTCTTGCACGCCGCTGCACATGGTGAGTGCACGTTTTTGCACAGGCGGTTATCCTGCACTTCCTCCATAGCACCATCAGGGCATGGAGTGAAACCTATTTTTGAATCTGGCTAGGTCAGTTATGGCCTGCCCTTATTTATTTTTATTATTTATTTAATCACAATGTGTGAAAGCACGTGTGCCAATTAATTTGATTTGGTTTTTCACGGTCACCGAACCCTTATGCAAGGCCACGTTTCACCTTTTGTTTTGGACACTGCCTTTTGGCGGTGAAGCCTAAGGGGGTTTCTCTCTTATGGGAGTGCCCCAAAGGTAAGGGTTCTCACCCTTCTGGGTGAGTCCCATAGATCCGACCCTCCCATGTGGGGGGGAGAGGAATTAGTCTGGGTTTCTCTTCGGGGGACCCAGTTTTCGTATCGGGCTTCTGCTGCCTCTTCGGAGCACAGAATGCAGCACCAAAGGAGCACGCACCTCGGGCTCCAAAAAAAAAAAAAATTGCAACCCTTCCAAGTGCCAAAGGACACTTTTATCCAGTAACGTCCTAAAGAGGTAAAACCAAATCCTTCATGACGCCAAAGGAAATCATATTTCTCCATGTGATCACTAAAAGGCATCCAAAGCAATTGTACCATGACAGCAGCATACTTCAACAAAAAGAGTATTAATACGCTGCAGTCTTTGGGTGTAGAAATGATGGAATGGATAACACAAACGGTTAGGTGACAGGAAAGGAAGAAGGACTTTTTACCAGCGTGGTACCGGAGGGGTTAGTATTGGGACTAATACTTTTTAATAAGACGGCATCTCCAGAATAATTTACATTTTTGGAGAGACCAAAAGGAGGGTGAATGATAATAATAATTGAAAGACTATAGGGTCTCAATATGTATAGCTGAGTGTTAAGAAAAGAGATTTCTATAATAAACGGGACTAATGAGCTTCCAGTGCCAGAGAAACAGAGCAATGCGGGGTGGGGGGGGGAGCAAACTAAAAGGTCTCATCTATAAACTCACAGTTTAGTGAATATACCTCTAACGTCATGAACATACTCACTTTAAGTGCTTCGTGTAGGAAGGCAGCATCATGAATCCCTGTAATCTCCTTCAACTGGTTTAGAAGTATTTGGCTGTCCTGGGGAAAAAAAAGGTACAAGATGTTCAGTAAAACAAAATGCATGAACCACAAATCTCTAACAAACTGGACCCCCCTTTCATGTGTTTTAGGGCAAATTCAGAAGGGCAGGGGCATCTAGCCTTTTAATCAAGGTGGGGGGGACCTTACAACAAGCCCACGTGTCCTTCTTCTGCAAAGCTATTAGAACCAACCAGCTACTACAAAACAAAGTTTTAAAGGAAAAGAAAAATACATAAAATTCATATGCGAAATGTGTGGAATAATATGTTTTATAGAATATTATAAAGGTTCAATGTCCCTGTATTCCGGTAAGAGTGAGTGTTCATTTGATGCCCTCTGGGATTAAGATCATAAATTGTATAAATTAACTGAAAAAGGGGGAAAAATCATGATTGACAGGACTTTCAAAACTAATTTAAGAGAACACCATGTATTCAACATAAATAACTTTAGCCGGTAGATTCCAATTTGCTTTTTTAAAATACATTGGGGGGGGGGGGGGGCCTCTAAAATTTTGATGATCTCAATAAACTCAGATCCACGATTAACTGATGGTTTGTGTGGACCAGGTACCAAAGACAAAAAAACAGAATGAATATGAGAGGAAAACCTCTGGTTTTAGTATTTCCATTGTAATCTCAGGGTTTGAATTCAAATGAATAGAATGGCGGGGGCTTCACCTCTGCACCCCCCCCCCGGTACGGAGTATGCGCTCAGCCGAGGGCTGGAAATACCGTGGGACATATAAGGAGGAAAGGGAATGTGAGCACCATGCGCTATTTTAAGGCCACACAGGCCACTTGTGTTTGTCATTCTTTCTTCACAATGAGGTGACAGCAGCCATTCTCGGGACGGAAATATCCCTTTCCACTCGCGGTGTCCACACAGCACTTACAGAAGGACTACGCCGGGGAAAACCAAAGATTAGTCCCTCTGCGTTCATTTCATAGTAAATAGATGTTTTTAATAAAGAGGTCAGCCGTCCGGTAAACACAATGTTAAAACTCGTGAATTTGTTCTGAAATGCCCAGCGGAAATCCATACATACATTTAAAAAAAAACTTTCGCTAGAAACGTAAACATGGGGAAAATGATAGCCTACTTGTGAATAAAAGAACCTGTACCTATGTAGCTGTTGTGGAATTACAACTCCCATGACGCTCAGCCAGGGTGAAAAAGCTTGCCAAGGACTAGCTGAGAATTCCACAACAGCTGCCGGATATGCGACAGATTGTAAGCTCCAAGGAACAGGGCCCTCTTCTTCTGTACTAAACACGTCTTAGCGTGTGAACGTTATCGCCAATATGTTCCGTTCCAAACTCCATCAGAGCTGCAGAATCTGTATCAATAAACGCAACATAAAAGGCAAGGGAAGAGGATGGAGAATAAGAAAGACCACAAAGTCCAGCAAGGACGGCACCAAAACCCGATGCCTCTGCGGTGACATCCAGGAGCCCGCAGGAGCCGTATTATTATCAGCTCCAGGGACGGCGGGTGAGCCGACCGACAGCCCGGATATAGCAATGCGGAAGCCAAAAGACGTAATTATTCACTAATAAATTATTTTTGTAACACGGAACCAAAAGTTATTTAGCCAGCTGTTTGAATGGGTAATCTGTACTCATTTACAACGTCTACAGACTTGGGGAACTCCGAATTTTATGTGCGGATCATGTAAGTGCTTCATACGTCTATTTATAGGAAACACCCCTGCCAAACCAAAATGCTGTACTAATTAAAAAAAATAGATATAATAGCATTAATTGTGAACGTTGGTGGTATACGGGGTTAGGAGACTTTTGAAGATACAGCATAGACTAGAGTAGTATATATAGCATAGTTCTATAGAACAGTGAGATAGAACAGTGATTATTCTCGCATTCTTCCATCTAACCTGATGCTTCTATAACGTTTCACAGAACCACACTTGGCACCGAGTTGCTTAAACGAATCAGTGCCCTATTTCTGTGTCTCACGACTGCGGGGCTACAACGAATTATTCTTTGCCAAAATATAAAAAAGGGATACATATGACCCCATTACAGGGACGCAGCTGAGCCCTCGTGCCCCGAGATGTAACACCATGGTGAGGCCCGTCTATCCACATTCACACCCTGCCAATGTCTGGGAGTCAACAGATGCCATGAACGATACGGTTCAGCCATCATAAACACATTAATGCCTACGATACAAGTGCGGCCCCATTAAATGTTCATGGTGCTCCCCTTACAGACGCGATTTGCCCCGTTGCCCGCCTCAGCTTCTTTCTGCTTATAGGATGTGTCCGGCGGAGCGAGTCTCAGTGCACAGGACATACTCACCATCGGTCAGCTCCAGTACGGACGGGCGCCTGCGCAGACCCTGTACCGACGCACACAAAGCACTTCTATCGCTTTCCATGGGACTGCTTTCCTGCCATCCCACAGAGAAGGAGGATGGAAACTCCAGCTGCAAGGCTGCACTTTCTACATTCATTTGATTGCATATTTCAGTGTATACACAGGCTGTCAGACGGTAAACCATCCCTTAAAGAGTTTTATACGGACAGAGTCCTGGCTTCCAACAGGTTTGACTGAGCTTCTGCTGTTACACTTAGTTTAACCCCTTAAGGACAATGAGCGGTCCCTAAACCTATTGAAAACAATGCATTTTGAGCCCGTACATGTACGGTCCTTGTCATTAAGGTGTTAAAGAGTATCAGATGAAACAATGTAAGGATTACAATGCAATTCATTTGTTTGACACAGAAATCATTATTCCTTACACACAGACTAACCACCGAGTAAATTACTATTTAGTTATAGTCCCAGATAAAAGTGTGATTGGTGTAGCTGTGTATATTATTAATTATATGCATACACAAAAGAAGGAATGCGTAACAAAATAGAAAATCCAGCTGGCGACAGGTTAAACGCAAAGACAGCGGCGTGTTATTAAATATCACATGGTGAACGCTCTGCACTTGGCATTTGTACCGCAGTGTCTGAACAGGAAAGCATACTGCTTACGCAAAGAGACGGACCAGAATTTTGTCAGAACCCCCCCCCCCCCTCTTGTCAAATTTGCTTCTCAAACTATCAGACACGCCACTAGCAAGAGCCCCCCCCCGCGCAGGAACATCACTGTGATTTGCATAGCATGTGCGCAAACAGTGCCTCCAACCTTCTACATGCGCAGAGCTCAAATCACAACAATGATGTAAACTGCATGGACAAAAGTATTGGGACACCTGACCATTACACCAACAGGGACTTTTAAGACACGGCATTCTAAACACACTACACATTATTATGTAGTTGCCCCCCCCCCCTTTGCAGCTATAACAGCTTCCACTCTTCTGGGAAGGCTCTCCACAAGATTTTGTGGAGTTTCTGTGGGAATTTTTGCCCATTTATCCAGTAGAGTATTTGTGAGGTCAGGCACTGATGTAGGACGAGGAGGTCTGGCTCACAATCTCCATTCCAGATGGGGTTGAGGTCAGGGCTCTATGCGGCCGGTCAGGTTTCACACCAAACACATCCAACTATGTTTTTAGAGACCTGACTTTAGTACAAAGCATTGGGACGCACCTCTTAATTATTGAAAGGCATTTTGGATAAAGCTATGTTTCCGACTTTGTGGGAACAGTTTGGGGAAGAATATTTTCTATTCCTGCATGTCTGTGCCCCAGCGCACAAAACAAGGACCATAAAGACATAGTTGGATGAGGTTGGTGTGGAAGAACTTGAGTGGTCCGCACAAAGCCCTGACCTCCACCCCATCGCACACCTTTGGAACGATCCGGAAAGTATGTATAATATATTTCAAGCACACACTCTTCGGATCTATAATATATTTCAAATGGTAAGGTGAATTATGTCTTGAAGAACATACCTGATATTTTCTAACATTATGAATCTAATATTAAGATCTTTTATAGCCCATCACAAAGACTCTGTTGTGGCGACATGTTAGCTACGGTACCCGCATGGTTCTAATAACAGTCTTTCAACCAGTCTCGATGTCTTCACACCAGGTGGGTCAAACCATTCTTACACGCCATTAAATTCTATGTTTCCACAGAGTTATTATTTTCATTTATTTATATGGCGCGAACAATTTACACAGCGCTCCTTACAATACGTATATTAAAGAGGTATGACAAAAACTAGAACTGACAAAGACAAACTGATAAATTAGCGAAAGAGACAAAGATTTAATAAAGCGATCCGATTACGGATGTTTCAATGAGAGACGTTGACCCCGGCACACTAGACCAGCGTGATGATCATCTTCTCATCAACATGCAGCAACCAAAAGCATTGCGACTGATCGTATATCACGGAAAATCACTAAATGTAAATTACCAAGAGAAAAAAAAAAGTGCATTGTGTGCATATTTCATGTGAGAAACAGGCCAAATCTTCTCATGCCTTTCGCGGGCCTTTTGATTTTTCGATAGATGCCACCAATACAAACCCGGCGACATGCGACAAAGCGATACATGGAAGACCACAAAACAAAAACAAAAGAAATTAGGTCATCGACTTTCTGAAACGGGCAAACCACCAAAACGTCAGTTTCACCACATAAAACACAAGTGAACAGAAATAAAACCCAAAAAGCAGCTCGTCTACTGGCACCACATTTCATTCAGACATATAATATTTCAGTGCATACAGAGGAAATAACCATTATAAAGATAGGGGTCTCATCCTTCTAGCAGACCACATACACAGCAGACGTTATAAAAGATATATATATATATATATAATTATAGTTTATGGGGAAATACCACACTTGGAAAATAAAATGTATTACTTTTCAACTACTATGTAAACTAATAGTCACTACACTGTGAATGGCAATTGATAATGTGAACTATTATCTAAATGGTGCAACAAATATGTTGATAACCAGAACTGGTGATATACTCTTTTCGCTGCTGCTCCCACAATGCACCATTTACACACGTCGAAGACTTTGATAGGGGATCAAAGTGTTGCTCAAACATGCGCGTAACACAAGCCTCCGCGGAGGAAAGGAAGAGCCAATGGCTTCTTGGTGCACAAGGAGGGCTTTTCAAGCAGATTTTATTGGCATCTGCTCCCCTCCTGAATTCAGTCTGCTAGCCCTTTATTCAGTGCGATTGGGGTGAATATACACACTCACACGGGAGCCTCACTGTTAACACACTCATCCTCTCCAAATTATTTTTTCATTCCCTCTTCTCTGTTCTCCCCCCCCTTGCTCTCCCTTCCATATTCTCCCGCTCAGGAGTACTGGACCAATTTTACTCCATATCCTTTTTTGTCTTTGTCCCTTTCCCCTCTGTACCCGCACTACTCTGCTTAGAATGCTCCGGAGTTGTACCTGTATTATAAATTATAAACTGATTTTCAGAAGAAAAAAAACCCCAACACCTCAAACACACGACACTCATCGCTTCTATGGGTTTGTCTGTCTGTTTCTTAGTATTTGGGGGCATCATTAAATGCATGGTTGTTTTAACAAATAAAATGAAAAGGTCTACTGAGGGCAAGATCCTTCTGCCTGGATCTGTGAAAGTACCGGCAGCTCACAGCTCAGAGGATCTCCTTTTTGAAGATCTGCCATCAGAACCCACATGGTTGGCAGTCTTGGGGCCCCCGACGTCACGTCCTTTTGGGAACGGCATTCTTTCAGCATTCCTGTCGCTGCAGTTGGTCTGCAGATATCTCATCACGAGTGGGCCAAATGGCTGGATCTTTTCTCCCGTCTTTGCCACCTGGGTGGGAGACTATTACTCGACAGCTGTCATGACCCAACTCATAATTACATGAGCCACATGACCAGTTGCTCGGTTCTGTCTGTGAATCCAACAGTAGCTGATTCACAAATACCTAATTACCAAGTATAGAACAGTGATGTCACTTTAGCTTTAGAAAGCAAAATGACCTACTAACCATAGACGCTGACGACAGAGAAGGACCATCTCGTCGGCTCATCATAAAGACAGATAGGGAGACTAAAACATACATTGGCCAAAAGAGATTGGGGAAAAGGGACAGTTAATAAAGGAGACTACAGACCAAAGTGGGTAAACCATGCGATCGCTGTTCAGAATAAATACTAGAACATTGTCATGGAGGATGGGACCCTCTCGGCCCGTCTGGTCTGCCGGCTGTCACCTGCGTTAAGGACTCGGACCTCATTCAGCCCTTGAGCTCATCTTAGGCTGAGGTTAGTTTTATGCCTCTGTCACACAAGCTTAAATACCCTGGCTGTATTAGCGTCTACCACTTTTGCTGGGATGCTGCTCCATTTAGCTACTGCCCTCCCAGTGAAGTAAACCTCACTTACATGACATCCAAACCTCTGGCCCTCCAGGTTATTCTCTAGCACCCCCCCCCCCCCCCCGTACTTTGTTAATGTTTCTGTCTAATGACTACGTGTCACCACATCCAGATATCCCTTCTATTAGAAAGAGCCCGGGACAGCATGAGGGTATACAGCGTGACATTCACTTCAGACGGCGGAATACGTAACGGAAGTAACCGGCCACCGGCGTGCACCAGTCAATAATAACTTATACTATATAATATATCTTGTGCAGACTAATCATATTATCCCCAAATACAAAACTCTCTCTTCTCCTCACACTTCCTTCCTTTGCCCTCTTCACCTGTCCTCCACTTCCTCCCCGCCCCCCTTGCCTCTGACGCCCCCTTCTCCCCTACTCTTTGTCTCCTCACCGTGCTGTTTTGAGTGTCCGTTCCACTGCTGGCCTCTTTCTCGTCGTCCTCTTCCTCCCCGTCCGGTTGCCTCTCGGCGGTCATACTGTCGGTGTTTGTTTTTATTGTTTTGGGGGGTTTTGACGCTGGACACACGTTACCGGACAGGCTCGCACACGTGCGCGCGCACACCCACTGCGAGGCGGAGCGCGGCCGGGGACACTCCCCCTTCTCACTGGCACAGAGTGGGCGCGCTCGTGCCCTGTCCAGTGTGAGCGCGCCCCCTGGCTCCTGTGACCTAGTCTCCTGCCATGACCTCTGTTGGTAACGCCCACAGGCACACCCCTTTTTAACCCCTTACGTCTGTGAATTAGATTTAAGGGTCTATTTGCAACTCAAAACAGATAGCAACATGAATGTAAAAAAAACCCAGAAAATCAGCTGTCCCACAACAGCTCACCATAAATACAAATACACTATGAATACACTATAAATACACTATGAATACAAAATAAATACACTGTAAGTACACTATACACTATACACTGTAAGTACATTATACACTATAAATACACTATAGTATATTTACTATAGTGTATTCATAGTGTACTTATAGTATATTTAGTGTATAGTGTATTTATATTGCATTTATAGTGTATAGTGTACTTATAGTGTATAGTGTATTCATAGTCATAGTGTACGTATAGTGTATAGTGTATTCATACACTATAAATACACTATAAATACACTATGAATACACTATACACTATAAATACAATATAAATACACTATACGTACACTATGGATACACTATACTCTATGAATACACTATAAGTACACTATGAATACACTATAAGTACACTATGAATACACTATAAGTACACCATGAATACACTATAAGTACACTATGAATACACTGTAAGTACACTATGAATACACTGTAAGTACACTATGAATACATGAAATGGTCAATGCGTTATACTTTTATTTCATTCTGTGTAGTTGGGGTGAATGGGTGGGTGAGGGGCTCAAATTAAATCTGCAACAAAAATTCAAATTAAATCTACTAATCGAAAGGATTCTTTGAAAATATTAGAAAATAAAGAAAAATAAAACAACCTTTTTACATGTTTTGTTTTCATTGAATATATAGCTGGTATTTTTAAAAATAATCATCCAGGTGAAGAATACGATAACCACAGAATAATAACGGATCTCCATCCATTAGTGGCCTTAGTTATAAGCCCATTTGAGCAGGGCCCCCCTCACCTGTTGTCTCTGTTAGTCAAATTGTTATGTTACATACTACTTGTTATGTCCTGTCCACCCATTGTACAGCGCTACGGAATTTGATGGCGCTATATATATATATTAAAAAAAAAACAATAGCCAAACAATGATATTGTATATACAGTCACACACATCGGGACATAACGTTATATCCTGGCGCTCAGGCCTGATGGAGGGGGCCGCGCTATCGCCATGAGATTCAAAATGTTTAAATCTTTCACTACATGTCAAATTCGAATTAGAAATAGCACTTCTACTAACATAATAAAAATGAATCTTCGCAGAGCCTAGTTTATTCTGTGAAATGTCAGCGTGTGTGTGAGAGCCACGTTGCCCAACCTCACTTACTGTATACCTTCAGTAAAAATGACAACTTGATTGATATACATATATACAGATCAAACAATGGAAAACCACTTAAAAATGCATCTATTTCCACAAAATTCCAAAGGCGACTTAATTAAGATATTTTTATTAATGAAGAACTTGTTTAAAAGTTTATTGGCTCTGTAAGAGCCCTTCCAAGAACACAGCATCTTAGGTTACTACATAACGCAATAATAACGCAGAAGATTATGGATTTATAGTTTAATTTCATTTTTCACGGTAGATGATGGACATCAGTTGGCCATGCATGTGAAAAAGTGTAGTCTTGTACGTCCATAAACAGGTACACTAAAGCCAATGATAATTTATCATACACCTAATACACTCGCTACACTTAAAAACCACAGAAAGGAAATATTTTGTGGGTTTAGAAGTCATTAAAAACACTCAATGTCAGAATGGACTTTAGACATATAACCCACAAGACATAATTCATGGAAAGTACTGAACATTTAATTCTATTTCATATGTGCTAAGAGTTATAGATTGAAACTGGGAATGAGGACATCAATAGGACATCAGAACGTTTCCTTCGTCGATTAGGAAAGCTTCGCTGGTTCTGCCACCAATGGAGGTTGGGAAAACGTTGTCTAGTTTATCTACCGGATGAAATAAGATTTGACCCTGAAAAGTACGTTGCTTGAAGAAACTTGCTAATGTGAACATTACGGTTAATAGAACTTTTCAAGCCTGTGTTTCCATCAGCAGGTACTCTCCACATTGCTTTTGAAGAAAATGAAAAATCACATAGCTTTGGCCATCTTCCTCCAGTTATGGTCGTCATGTCACCTCGGTTGTTATTAAGAGATGGACCGATCCGTAATGGGATTAAAAGTAAAATTACATGTAAATTATGAATTACCCCACAGCATGTGCAGAGCACCGGTATATTACGTCCTATGGAGTCCTTCCTGAACCAACAGAGGTCATATGCTCCACTGCATATGGTGGGTTGATCTGAGAAGATCTCAGATCTTCTTAATTGACCTATGGGTTGACTTTTTTGGCCATTTGGCTATTGCCTAGGCAGTTCCATACGCCTCATGGAGCATCCAACCACGGTCACACAGCACCTGGTGCTAAAGTAATCTTTTATTAACAGCTCCATAAAACTCCATAGGAGAAGTTTCAATATTATTGTATCCATCACCTAAGGCTTCAGACTACCATGTTGGCTTCCACTTAAAGGTGGTGCTGAAAGCTTAACAACCTTTAAATGTTGCATTCCAGTATGGGCCACATTAATATATATATATATATATATATATATATATATATATATACACACACACACATATAAACTTATATATATAACTATATGTATATATATAGCATATACATATATATCTATATATACACACAGTATGTTAAAAAATGATAGAGATATATATTAGATACTATTATATATTTTCATTAATTACAAGATTTTTAGGTGGCAAAGCCATTTTAATTATTTTAAATGTATACAATCAAATGCTTTATGATCCGCAACGTTGACGTCATTTTAACTCCTAAACAACCAGTCCACGCACAGGAAGAACCAAACGTATAATAGATCTGCAGCGCACAGCTATGCTATGTCGTTCTCCGTACATTAAAAGTACTTACACGGCTATTTCAAGGAATCATTAGATGAACTCGCTTACAGCAAATGAAGCCTGATTAGTTATTGAGTGGTGTTGGTCTATTGTTACTGTAACTGAAGAGTTGGTTGTCTATACAATAGGCATCAGCTACTCTTCCTGTATATGTAGTTAGCATTGATTGCATCTACTTAGGAATGACTCTGTTATTTGTTAATCACTGAACCTTACAACGCTGACTTAATTAGAACTGGACTAAGTATTTTTTCAAGTTAATTCAATTTTACTGTTAGTTATTATATTGCAGGTTGTGTAGCTAAGTATTTAATCCCAAGGAGGGGGGGAGGGGTCGGTGATCCATTAGAAAAGTTAAAGGATATTTCCACGAAAATCTGCTATGGAGTAAACTGTGCTTCCGATATTTGTGATCTAGTTATATTTTTGTTAAGAAATGGCAGCTTATTATTACTAACCAGTAACAAGACCAAATTCCAATTTTCCTTTATTATTCTTCCACGTTTTGCTATTGGAAGCAAGAACAAAGAACAAACTTAATCAAAGTGTTTTTGTGATTGCTATAAATTGCTGAGATAAAAAGGTTTCATTTGCACTGCTCTGCCACTGGCTTCTAGTCATAGGTATGGATTATTATTATTTATTATTATTATTATTGATTAACCCCTTCCGGACCGGCGATTGTATACTGCGTCTTCACTTGAAGACCGCAGTATTTTTTTAAATATTTAAATTCTGTGATCGTGATTCGCTGCAAAGCGATCACGTGCACGGAATTGAGGGGGGGTGGCTGCTACTGATCGCTGGGAACACCCAGCGGTCAGTAGCAGCCGCCCCTCGCGATCCCAGCGTTCAAAGCGACGCTGGATCGCGTAAAAGCTGTGACGTACCTGGTACGCCCCGGTCTGCCGGTGACCCGTGACCCGGAAGTACCAGGTACGTCCCGGTCTTTAAAGGGTTAAACTTAGCTGTAAATCAAAATTAAATAAAGGGCGATGTTAATACAACAAAGATTTCAAACTCTAATCAAGGTTAAGAAGTAGAATTTCTTAGTTCCTACTTTAATGTTAAGAAGGGCCATCATTAAAGATTCCATAATCCTTAACCAATATTTGTTGACAAAATACAAGAGATAAGAGGATATCGCATGGCTACCACACAGCTTACCTACAACTCACAATCGTTTGAGTAGGAGTAGATTTTTTGGAACAGTTTGTGTTAGTTGAAATGTCTTTATTCTCAAAAGTAAGTATGGAGGAGACGCTCTCAGAGATGGAAAACAATGAGTTGAGCATCCAGACTCTGTCCCTCTGGCTCATCCACCGCAGGAGGCATTCTGAAGCCATTATCTTTGTATGGGACACAGAGCTGCGTAAGGCAGAGACAAAGAGAAAGCTGACCTCAATACACTTGGCCAACAATGTCATCCAAAATAGGAAAGGACCTGAGTCCTGTCATCATGGATGCCTTAAACACGCCAGTAGTGAGCTAGATGACACCTATAAGAAACAGTTCTTTCTGTTTGGGAAGAAAGGGCGGTATATAGTCCTATAATTGGCCAAACAATAAAATAGTTATATTTCAGCAAAACATCCACCAAAAGCACCTCCACGGACACAAGATGTTTTTCTGTGTCTGATACATGAGCTTGAGAACTCAATTTTCAGTGACGCAGCTGCAGACCGGGTATGGGAATAGGGGACCGGAAGGAGCTCATCCAAATGCCGGACAGTATTGTGCAACACCAGAAAAAGATCTCATGGGGATGGTGTTCTGTCACAGATTTAGCAAAATACTGATATTATTTACATACTAACAGTAATCCTCTATGGTGTGAGGAAGCGTAGGTATAGTGAGATAAAAGAAGGTGACAACAATGGTATTTCAGCAAAACCACCACAAATGCACCACGGGCCAAAGCTCTAATGTATGTGATAAGTGAGCTTGAGAGCGCAGTCTTGAAGAGTGCATTTTTGTATTTAACTCGTTCTTGACAATACCAAGTCCCCAGTGAAGGTGCCCCACTTTGGGGGGGTATGCATTTACTATATACGCTGACCCGGATTGTGATACGCACACAGACATGTATATAATACCGTCCACACTAACAAGCGCATATGCCAGCAGCCTTAATTTCATTATGGGCCTCCTCCTTACCCCGGTGTCCAGCGCTTTATACAGCTGTCTCTGGTGCTTAACATGGAACAGCTCATAAACACAACAGGGGGCTTGAAGGACAGAGCCTGTGGGCCCCTATTGTAAGCCTGGGCCTGGGCACGGCTGCCCCTTTTGCCAAAAGTTATAACCGTCCCTGAATATGGCACTTCAAGCCATGTTCCTGCTCCTTTCTCCATTTTTTATATTAATATATATTTTGGGGCCACCTACCAATGCACCTCCTGCTGTCTGCACTCATTCGAGTCTCATTCTGCCTTTTGATATTATATAAGGTTCTGTATTTGAATTAGCGAGAGAAAGATCCGTTAAGTAGGTTTATTTTATGTTCTGAACTGCGCCACGGAACATATAGGAGAAGTGACGGATATCTTGGGTAAAAAAGGCATATGTAGCCAGATAAGCAACCACATATAAGTGCAAAATGTATTAAAGTAAATCACATAATAATAATAATAATAATAATATTTCAGAAGAGTCTTTTGGCTGAATCCCAAGTATAATTATTTAAGTTAAAACATTAATTTTAGTTAACAAATAAAAAGAAAAGATTCTGGCATCCAGTAAAGTGTCGTCTCCTGAACTCAGCAAATTAATTAAAAAATAGGGTTTTAATCATATCACAGGATTGAAATAAAAACCTGATTTCTATTATTCTAAAAAAAATCACCATTTGTTCTGGGATATCAAAATACAAAAGAAGAAAAAATGAATTTATCAATGGAAAGAAGCTCTAAGCAAAATCTCATCTCTTACATTTCCCCAATGATTTTCTGCCCTTGTCGATATCTTGTTATTGTCGTATTCACAGCTCAGAACATGCGCCTGTCACACAATTTCCGCCAGTCTGCTCACTTACAGCGCTTCCTTGTTACAATCTATTTACCATTTCAAAGTTAGCAGCCTCTTAGACATCTAATTCCCAGTAACCTGCGGTTTGTGGAGTACTTCATCTGCTAACAATGCACGTTAAAATCTATAATAACAAAGCAGAAAAAGCCAAAAACTACTATATATTCTACTAATTCCGTTTAATTTTTTGGTTTTATATGTAGCGGCCCTGAAATGATTATCAGACTGCTACACTCATATCTTTTTATCAGTACCTTCATCAAGCACTGCATGATTAACATGATTTCTGTTTTCTTATAATAACAAAGATTGGAAACAAAAAACATCACCAGTAATGTATTTCTAAAATCCCGTTTCTTAATTAATTTCTAATGACTCCGGCATTCCTTGGGATCTAGCTTATATTATGTACTAAGAATAAAGACTTCATGGTCCTGCCATGGCGGTAGCTAGATTTTAACCCCATGTCTTCCACTGCAGATCGTGGAATAAGTACAATAAGTAAAGTGGAAGTGGAATAAGTTATAAGTACAAAGTTCACAATTCACAAAAGGCCATTTGTCATCCTGAACCCAAATATTTGTTCTTTCTTCCAGCTCTGGAAAGAAGTTTGTTCTAATAAATTACATTATATATATTATATATATATATATATATATTATATATATATATATAATTCCATTATAGCAAAGCTGTAGTTTCCATTAACATGTGTGGAAATAAGAGGAATTCAATTAGATTCAGATAAAGTAATAGGCATTTATATGTTTGTTTGTTTTTTTAACAGATATACATATACAGGAATTTTCATTAGTTTTATATAAAATGAACGTTTTTGTATTCACCAATTTAAACTCAGTATCCGTACTATTGATAGAAAGTCACATTTAGTATCAGTCCCGGAGCTTGCAGATTTAGCGGTTATTTCAGCAGATGGCAGCACTTCGTCGCAGAGGCTGGTGCCGAGCAATAATCGTGAATTCTAGGCTTGTAAATACATTCATTTTAATTTAAATATGACGATGTTTGATACGGCATTCACTAAGGATGGTAAAGTTATATGCACAATACGTGTGGCTTTTTTTATCGAGATACAAAAAGAATTGGAGTATGAACATAGACTAATGTGAATTTAGTAAAAAATGTGAATTTATTCTCTCTTTCTACTGATGTTATTACTTTGGCATTATTTTACTTTAATTGTATATCATTGTCTGGTTCTAAGTCTGTATTAGGTATAGATGCAGTCACATTTCCGCAGTTAGTAAATGAGTATACAGAGACTTATAGTCCTGGATCGGGGTCTGTCGTGTATTATGAGGGTCACTGTCCATGGTACTGATTTGTTTTATTTTCTAGCCCAGAAATCCACGATTCCAGGTATCGAGGGCTGCAAACAAGCCAGGCCAGCCTGAAAACAAGCCGTTAATTCACTTGTAATTAAGACTCCCGTTCTCAAGCTGGGATATCCAAAACTGCGGCCCCCAAGGTCACTTAGCAGAAATGACTTGGCACAGTATTTAATGGGCCAGTTGGGGAGATCTCTATTTTAACCAGCCCATCGAGCAGTGGCACTGCAGGGATCCTGATCCCACAAAAAGGCAATTGGGTCCCAGAGGGTCTGCCGGCTCCACGGGCCTGTCGGCCTAGGCCAGAATAAGCCACTGCCTGAAAGGAGCATATAAGCTCGTTTTTATTTTCGTAGGGATCTGTGATGCATACCTTCATGCACTTAGATCTAAGACCAGCAAACCATGTCTAACTATATAAAGAGAATTGGTCTCAAATAATCCATTGTACCCAGTCCAGTAAAATCACTTGGGTTCGCCAAGTACTGGCCCATGGGGCAGGCCTACCCAAGTTTTTCCAGAAGTAGGGTTTTCCTTAAACACATTGAGAAGACGGTAATTAATCAGAAAAAGCTGATATTTATGGGTATTTTACCTCAAAAAGTATCAGGAACAACAGTCGCAGTGTTAAATGGTATTGTACAATGCAGGATCTTCTACAAAGCTAGAGACCTGCAATGTCCAGCCATTCAGTAGATCCCATCAATTACTGTTAAGTCTTCCTACTTTTTTGGATAGACACGTTGTCTCCATGGGCCAAAATGAAATTTCAGAGATGTCAAAGAAACAGGAATGGGATAAAACTTTGTCTGGTGTCTATGGTAACGTTAGAGGCGATTATGACCAAAAAGGCGACTCCATGTTCTTCGCCCACAAGTTTAGCATCCTGTGGGCTACCACCACGAGTACAGCCACATGCTACGTTAATTCCAAATAGCAATTCAAAAAGATTACAGAGATCATAACTGAAGGAGAATGATTGCCTTGATTTTAGTATGGGGAAAATAACATCAGTTATGGTCTGGGACTTTTCCTAATGTGTTATTCCGCATTTGCCTCTGTGGCTATAATAGTTTATTACAACATCTATTATACTGGCTGTCGTTGCCATTACGACATAATACATTTCCCTGACTATGCAATGTACTGCAGGGCCTTTTAAAATTCTGGGATTTAAAGAACAACTCCAAACATTGATTAAATATCTCATTTTCATTTCAGTGATTAATCAACTGTGGAAATTTGCTGTTCTTTCCCGTGGTTCTGAGAACGGGTCATTAGTGTTTAATTACTCTTAAAAAACAATCAGACACTCAGAATTATCGGATAGAAACTGACTTGTTTTGTTGGGATTTATGGTTGTCTCGCCCAAAATAAAATTCAACGGCCGTAAACCGATGCTCTACCAAAACAACATGTATATATGACGATTCACAGAAACGTACTTATGCCCCTTTAAATGCTTAAGCCGTATATATACAAAGAGCATCTCAGGGGTGTAGACTGGCCAGAAACATGCTATTGGTTGCTATGGTGATTGCTCCACGTTTAACAAAGGTCAGGCAATTTTTTTTAAGTCTAAAGCAAATATATCCATTATTGTTAAAGCTCTGTGTTGATCTAATTAAAATTAACAGGTTATGGAGTGTGAAGGGATATAAGCATTTAGAATATATAGACATATTCTTTTACTGATTGACATTTAGCTGGGTATGCTCATTGGAGAATTAGTGGAATCCATCCATATAGATGTATAAAATGGGATAAATATTACCGGTATATATAAACCTTTGTGCAATGAGATCCATGATTTAAAGGATACAGTTTGTCTGTATAGACAATAGAAGCTTGAAGGGGAACACTTTAAAAACACATTATATAGCAGCAACATTAAGATAAATCTGCCTCATACCCAAATCATTGCTGGCCTACATGCACAAATTGGTGATTCTATAGTATAATGGATATAAATGCAAGCACTGGCTATTTATTGGGCCATAACCCACGCCAGTCTACTGATCTTTCATGTAATGTGTTCGTATCAATGAGGGGAACGGGAAGCGGGGAATTGGAATAGCTATGACCCAAGTGAAGAAATCTGGGTGAAGGAATAGGTAACAAGCCAAAAAAAATTATAGAAGAGTGAACGGAGCTACTTTTCTCATCAACCAGAAAAAACCCCAATGTTTTTATAATAAAATGGGAAGACTAGATGGGTTGAACATGAACATCTATGCTTCTAACTGCCGTTAATAAGATGTCAACCCAGATCCTCAAGAGTAAATCCAGAGAGCTTGAAGATACGTATAATGTGTGTATATATATATATATATATATATAACATTACATGGGTAGATGCGTAAGGTAAGTAAATGTGGACTGGCACAATAAACGAACATGTTTTCCTATTTATTGATTTTTAATAATTGACACAAGTAACCACTTCTCAGCTTGTTGAATAATATATATTAAAGCATATTTAATATACTGTATATACTTACCTACATAAGCATAACAGAATAATAAGCTATATTACCATGGAATAGTAGTCTAATAAAACTTAAAAATCAAGTTTTTAATCTGTATGTAGAAAGGAATCAGAATGAGACAATGAAGGGAACATTGGCAGTTACGCTATTATTAGGTTACATTGAACCAAGATGGGTTCATCTACTTAGTTTACAGATGCTATTTTGGAATCTGCGATTACTGGAATATATTCACGAGCTGGACCTTAGCCACAGGTAAAGGATCTTCACGAAATCTAATTAACAGTGCATTTGGTGTCTTCCAAGGACTCTTGTGGTATTCACTGTTTGGTCCCCTCGGCTCAAGATGAAATCTGACTTTTAATGGGATTACTCCGAGCGAGGAGGCTGGATGGACAGCCGGCTAATTTTCAGGTAACCGTAGACTTTCCTTTTGGCTGGAGATAGTTTCGACACATTCAGTGGGTCCGGATCTGACACCTGCTCCTGAGACTATGAAAAATCCCTATTCTGCTCTGTGATTTTATTGCAACGTATTCCATGATTTATTTAGAGATGGAGTCTTTAGCCACGTTGTTAATACTTATTTCAGGTAAGACTTACTTTGCCAATAAGTAGCTGCTCTTGCATTCTATTATACATTATAGATCGTAGTTATGAAAAACAAAGTTAATGATTTAATCATACAAAATACTTTTAGTGGCAAGTGTGTTCCGAAAAAGTGGTTTCCATATTTGAAATAATTCTGACAAAGATACTATTTCAGAAGTGTTTTCAGTTCTTGCTCTGCAGATGTATTGTTCAATCATAGGATAAGTCATTGGATCATATTTATAAAGAGCAGTTCTCAGGCAAAGTTGTATATGGGGAGCAGTCACCATAAAAACCACTGACATTTTCCGTCTGATTGCTCTACATTTACCACTTTCCTCCAAGAGCGGACATACGGTTTGTTTAATTTGTCTTTCTTAATATGTTATTGCTGTTATTGGTTTATGATGGCGGAATGGACACCAATATATTATATGCTATCTGTAATAAAAAAAAAACATATTAAGTGATCATTTTGGAACCTGAACTAGAATGAAACGATTAAAACTCCTCAATGTGTGTTCAAATGTTAATTTAATTTCATGCGTTTACTGTGATTTTGAGTTCTGTATCCTATTTACTTAATTTACTTACATACAGGCACATAATTGTGTAAATATACTGAAGTTTTAATATGAGGTTATATCGTTCTAAAGACAAAAAAAAACTACAACTTTGCATCAGGTCATAATAACATTTAACCAGCAGAATTAGGGTACAGGTTCCTTAAAATATTAATTCCACCCTTTTTCTTTAAATAATCCATGTACGCTAAACTAAAATGAATTCCCTGTATAATATTCTCAAAATGCTTCAACCTACATCAGACACTTTCCAAGTACTTATATTAACGTGCAAATCGCCAGATCTTATATAGTTATATAGCTTATGTTATAAAGTGTGATATTTACATTTGTGTTTGATTTATATCTGCAAATATGCCTATTTTCATTTACGCCTTAATCTATATATTATATGTATAATCTATATATTAATATTTGCAATACTGGGAAGTGTGATTTGCCATATGTTGCGGCTTCATAGTTCCACTTTAAAAGTCTTCTACCAGCTTCTGCTGTAAAAACTTCAGTTTTTGGTCTTCTCCGTTTCTTAGCCTGCATGTTTAAATTCATTCACTGTATTAACCTCTACCACTTATGCTGGACAGCTATTCCACTTATCTATCACCCTCTCAGTGATGTAAAACATCTTTACATGACATCATCTAAGGCATATTGTACACACAACCTTTCAAATTTTTGTTCTGTTTAAGAAATCATTACAATTTTAACAGTGGGAAACTCTATTTTTAAGTCTATATTGACATATTGATTTATGATTCCAGATAAAACATATTAGGAACCAGCTTGATTTTTTATCAGTCAATATGGAATGCATTTACACAAAACTACATATAAATGTTTAGGTACCCGCTGTAAAATGTAAGATTCATGGCTACACAAGACAGGATAGGTTGTGCTCCCATACTTGTTCTTCTTTGTGCCTTCACTGAGCTCAATCCTAGGCAAAGCGGAGCTCTATCCATCACATGAGGTCTTCTTTAACCTCAGACTTTCCTTTTAACAGTTACTCTCCCCGGACCCTCGTCTGCTGACCTTCCTCAAACAAAGAATTCATCTTTACATCAGTTAACAAAACACCTTCTGATCAACTACCACAAAGGTGTGAGACCGGTGAAAAACTGGAGTGACGCCACCACAGTCTACATCGATCTCTTTATCCACGCTGTTTTAGACGTTGTAAGCAAAGTCAAGTTATTTTTTAATGTTTTTTTGTAATCTGTCTCTATAATGATTTATTGCCCATTGATCCATAGAAGTCACACTAACAAAGTTTTTTTTCTCTGTGACAAAATGTATCTCTTGCATAGAAAAAAAATATGCATTTAAGATCTTAGAGATGTCACGTCTGCCAACACAGAATGAGCACTCACCGCAGGAGTTCTTCAGCCCTCAATCACCTAGCAAGGAGTTGAGCCCCAAGCTAAGAGGACAGGGACTCCCAGCAGTGAGGAGGCTCAGGTATAGGCAGGTATAGTTCGGTACTGAGTGTGGTAGGCAAAACATGGAGGAATCCAAGTAAACAGCAGGCAGGAATCACAGACTGAATACACTGGATCCCATTTTTAAATCTGGCGCTATTAATGTCCCCCTTTATTCCTGAGCTGATGGGGCCATGCTGGTGATTACACGCAGGTCGGGACCCTCGCTCCCCTGGCGACAGGTCCCAGCGATGTGGCAGGAGAACTCTCACAATTGTACCCCGAGTCTTAGGGTCTTTATACTACCTTTCAGGGTCTGGGGGGTGAGTGGACTCCTTCATATTGTGCTCTGAATAGCTGCAGAACCAAAATCGCCTACATCGTCCATTTTAGAGCTTTGCAGATTACGCTTACTTTGATGTTATGATTAAATATGAATGTGGTATTCATTAGATGACAGAATGGGCCATTTTCATATGTAAGCATATTTAGGGAATTATTACCACAATCAGAACAAACAATCATTAAATGTTCAAAATGTAAATAAACAAGTGGACATAATGAAGAATTTGGTTACACAAATGAAATATGTAAGCGCAAATAGGCAGACATTTGATGCTACCATAGCCAGCTATTTATGATTAGTGGTCATACTATTACATACCATTTTAACTGTCCTTTTTGAAATTCATATTTACAAAACTTTTTTTCCAGATATTTTTATACATATTAAAAAGACAGCAGCCAAAACAATGTAAAATGCGCATTTTTAAATGCAACTTTTACCCGTTTCGTTAAGCACTGGCCAGTCCCTCTTGGGACATTACTAGCATTTTTAATGTATGTTGGCTAGTTATGGAGACAGAAAATCACATTTCTTAGTTTTATTTTAAAATAGTGTGAGTTATAACCCGTACCGTCTTACAGTGCATACCAAGACCCGGCTAATAGACAAACATAAACCGAGAACAACATTTTGAACCTGTGAGTAATAATATCATTCCGCACAGGATCCTGATTAATGGCTCAGGAACTAATTAAAATGTGGGAAAGACTGGTGATTTGTTTAACGTGTCATCTGAAGGTGACGTTACATTTCATCAAAGGTAAACTAGCAACAGCTATGTACGTAAACAAATAATCCATTAAAAAGTTAGCCTGGTCTTAACCAGATCTTTTTATGGGGAGATGTAGAAGAACGATCATTTTGAAATCAAAATGTTATAATGGAAAACATTACCAGATTTCATAGATACCATATGCCTGCTTAATGGTATGAAAATTAAATATATATTTTTAAATCATTATTGTATATGAGTGACATGCTAAACAGATTACAGTACTTTTATTTATGTAGCGCCAGCCGATTTACAATCAGAGTCAGTAGGATAAATTTAAAATTACAAACAATAATAAACTGGTACAAAAAGGAGAAAAAGGCCCTGCGAGATTATACCATTTACATTACAGAAGGATATAAGCATTTAGTACATATCCATGTAGAGTATCCAGTAGAAGACGAAGAATAGATAAATAGAAGAGATAAAGGTAGTAGTAAGAAAAAGCAGTTTGCGATTGGACCATGTTTGATATGCATTTAGTTTCTAGGACTATGTTGCTTGATTGCAGGGTCTTTTCCTCTTAATTATTAAACACCCTCATAGTGAAGTGTTTAGGAGCTTTCACTCCTTCCATGGGCTCCAAACGATAGTTGTGCTGTTTATGGATCCGCGCGCGTATTTGTTATGGTGCCTTATGGAGACAAGCAGAATTATCAGCATTGTCATCTCTGGGATCCTCGCCGCCTTCCAATTTTTAGCTATTAATAACTTTGCAAGCCATCTATTGGTGCCATTTCAATGTCCATATCCAACTCGCAATTCAGCATTTTCTCCATTAATGAATGAATTGACGTCCACCATGACTGCGTAAGTAGGCAGCTCCACCAAATATGGCCCATTGAACCCATCTGTCTACATCCATCCTCTCCAATGCCGTTCCTTCACTGAGGGAAACATCTTGTGTAGTCGGGAGGGGACCTTATCCCACCTGTATAGTAATTTTCTGTTAGTTTCCCAGTGATTGGAGCTTCCAGATTTGGCCATAAAGTTGGTAATCCCACTTATTCATTGATCTTCCGTGAATGTCCTCTTCAGTTCTGTTTCCCAGTGTGGCAGAAATGGCAACTTGGTTTAGGGGCTTCTATTATGCCAGTGAGTATCACGTCAACAGAGATCTCGGGGTTAACAATGTTAAGGTCTACGTTTTGAATAAAATATTATTTAGTATTATGTTTATTCTTCTTACATTCTTTGTTTAGAAATTATACTAATGTTAGTTTTCAATTTTTAAATTTAAAAAATCCAGCTCTTTCTATCATGTATTGAAATTAAATGGTCTTTGGTAATCTGGGTATTCGCCATGCACCCAGCCTGTTATGATGGATGCCACGTAAGTAATGCCACGCTTTTGGCAGAACGTCATCAGAGTTGACATAATCACTGCACAGAACTAACATGGACAGACGTGTAAACTTGTCTTGTGGATGCCCAGTTGATCCATTGGCAGTTAATTATTATTTGCTCTATTGGTTATGGTTGATCATTAGGCTTAGACAAAAGGTAGAAATTATGAAATGTCTCATCAAAGCGAACCAAGCTCTCTTTTTAACCAGCATGAGGTTTCCCAGTTATACTTTAAAAGATAATAAAGTAAATTAAACATAATTGGGTAACAGCCAGCAGGATAATCAGAGAACGGATATGCAATGATTTACTAGTTGTTTCAGCTATGCACACATTAATGAATGCAATTGTTTAATCCGTATATGAAACAAGTTACCAGTTTCTTCCGTTTTATGTTAATAGGACGGACATAATCAGAAGCTAACTACCAGTATCTGGTATCGTCAGGTAACTTCTAACCTCTTGTAACCTCATACCCTGTATATTGGTGATGAACTCGACTTTCCCTTTATAAATACAAAGTATAAGGAGCTCCTAAAAGGTCGAGTACCCACACTTTCAGCACCATTAAATATAGGCTTTTTGTGCAGGTACCTCTTTTAAGATCCCAATAGTCAATATTATTTTCACTACTGTAATAGAACTTTTAGCTGCAAATATGTAGGTCTGCTGAATATAAATTTGATCCCAGCCATCACACGACACAGCAGTTCCTTCATACTGCAACAACTTTAGCTTCACAACCTCATTTATGTGTTGGTTTTGTATTCTTTGCATTTAGATATGGAAAGATGATTTCCTGGCCTGGAACTCTACACATTTTGATGGAATTGAGGAAATTTCCTTGCCTCTCAATGCTATTTGGGTCCCTGATATTGTTATCAATGAATTGTAAGTGGACTGGTCATAAAGTCATAAAGGGTTAAAACTGCAAGACAGGAAGAAGAGCAGGCTTGTTTTAGAGGGGACCATCAGGAAGCCATTTTTTTTAAACATGGGGACATTTTTTTTACATGAGGAGCACGTTACATGAGAGGTTGCAACAAGGTGGGACATATTGGACCTGAAAATATCTTATAGCTGCCATGTTGATTTAATATTTAACTTGTTACAGTTGTGTTTACAAAAGGGAATTCATCAAAAGTTCAATTTAAGGTAGATCATTGATGAGGATTAGAAGGGATAGAGCCCAACTAAAGCTGAATAGACTCAGCTTGTCCAACTGGACAGCCTGGGAGGGCGAGTAAGACTTTTCCTTTAAGAATAGGCAACACAATAGAACCAACGGACTTCAAAAGTAGAAAGAGAACAGTACCAGCCGTCCTAAAGTTAACCGACAATAACGTAGAGTGCAGGGATTCTATTTTGACACCTGAAAGCTTCGGCACAGAAATTATATAAAAAAAAATCAGAAATCAAATTTTGCAAATTGGTGATTTCAAATTTGCTTTACTTTACAGCGTAGAAGAAGAAAAGGCTCCGGATCTGCCCTATGTCTATGTGAGCTCCGTAGGAACGATTCGAAACTATAAGCCACTGCAAGTGGTATCCGCATGTAACCTGGAAACCTATGCTTTCCCCTTTGATGTTCAAAATTGCAGCCTCACCTTCAGCAGCTGCTTACACACAGGTAATAGATCTCTTTAATATGTAGCAAGTATTTAAACACCAGGGACCTATCAATGTACTGCGGTTTAGCCTTTAATTCATGTCTAATTCACTAGGCTTGGGTCCCAGGCTCAGCTTATGTGGAGTGCTTATTTTGCAGCTAGATGGAGGCCGATTCAATGGCGTCAAAAGCTAAATCTTAAATTTGCTTTAACTTTGATTTTTTTTTTTAGTTAATAGGCAATAGATCCCCAATTATTTACTAGAATGTGGCCATATGTTTTAGGGCTGAGATAGGAATATATGTGCTAATAAAACCTTTGGGACCTTTTGGACATATACTGTGCCGATTCCCACAGCTGTCCATAAGCACCAAGCCCTCCACTTGCTGAGCCCGCTACTCTTCAGTAACAAACACTAATTTTAATGTTTCCACTGCGCCCAAGTACTTTATCGTCACATATATATCTGACGAATCACGCTTTTTTTATTTTAAAACTAGTGAACGACCTGAATCTTTCCATCTGGAGGAGCTATGAGGAGATCAGTGAAGACAAGAGCATATTTCTGAACGATGGGGAGTGGGAACTCCTTGAAGTGCCATCCTCTTATGAGATTCTCCACACACACGGGGGCAGTTTTGCACAAGTAAAGTTTAATGTAAGTACTCATCATTAGTTTAGCACAATAAGTATAGAAAAGTAATGGAGCGCACGGCCTAAAAAGCATAAAAGGCTTACACATTCAAATTCCCAACTTGCTACTAGAATAATAATGACGAATAAGTACACAAAACAAAGCAAGAAATCAGCCCATACCCAGCGAATATCAAAAAACACCTAACATCTAAATATTGGGGATTGAGGCCATATATAGTTTAGCCGCCACTATGTCAAATTACCCCAAGGGCTAAGCAGTCCCTCCTGCCACTCAGGTGCCTCATAAACGGTGTCCAGAGAAGGCTTTATATTGATTTTTAACCCAATACCGGTTTTTCTCCTCATATTCTCTTCTTCAGATCTGCTTTGTTAGGAAACTAGCGTTACTACTACGGTAAGACACCAAGGTGGTTTCACAGAATGTTCCTGACGATTATTCCAACATTTAGCTATTTGCAACATAATGAATCGAGTTTCTCCCTGAAAAATAACGGCCTAGTTAACCAAGATTACTGCTAGTGACTCGATAGATGTCAGAAGCGACGGTGTAAGATAAAAATGGGAGAAAGGATTGCTAGCTTTAATCACACATTTTGAGGACTAGCTCACTAAGTAATTTAAGTTCTGTTCATTTTCATAGCCAAGAAATAAATATCGAAGCTGCAGTGTTTGAGTGTCTCAAGGACCAGAATAGGTGGTTCAGTTCCAAATTACCAGTGGATAACGTTTTTCACTAAGCTGAAATTCCACAGCTCGTTAAATTGCATATGAGCCGAAAACCTCATTATTATCATGGAACAGGACACCAGTACATACAGTAACGCAGAAAACAGCTATTAACTCACACACCATTACCTGTGAGAAGGATTAGGCTGACATACTTCTACGCATGTGGACAGATTAAATGACAGGGTATATAACATGGGGGTAGGACAACTCAAGGGATGCCTGAAGTCTTCTTTGGAGAACATCATAAGATTATTGATCAAAGAGGAAAACTGTCACTTTTTCTTTTCAGAATATTATAATATCCAGAGCTTGAGATAGGATCTAAGCTTTTTTCCCTAGAATAATTACATTTAAAATAAAACAATCTTAGTAGGGGATGAACATGAATGGCAACCTCAGGTGGAACAAACCAGCAGTTATGTTCTCCAAAGAACAAATGGTTTATTAGTATATGTTTCTAACCATTTCTAACTTGCCAAGGTAGTGGAACCAATACATGAAGACATCATTTTAGAATTTAGGGATGGCCTACCCGTATGTAGCATGATGTAATAGACGCCGGCAGAGAACAAGGAAAATTGCAGAGGGTGGCAGGATAATAGCCGGAAATATAGGCAGTGCATACTGGGAGCTTCAGATATACTGTTGTTTTTAGATGTGCTGTCTTATATTGTTTGATGGCTTCGGAGTCATTTGCTGTTGATTTATTCATTCGCTTTTTGAATGGTATCCGCTGGGTATGCGCTGAATTCTTGCATTGTGTACTTGATGGTCATTATTCTAGCAGTAACCCAGGGATCTGAATATATATATATATATATATATATATATATATACACCTTTACGCTTTTTAGGTTGTGCGCTCCTCTAGTTTGTATTTTTTTCCACTTTGGCATAGCCACATGACTATCCCATGCATGGTTTAGTTGCCAAACTGTATTAGCCTTTACTGCTTCGGATGGGAGACTGCTCCTTTTATCTACCACTCTCTCAGTAAAGTAAAACTTCCTTAAGGTACACCTTTTACTAGAACTGTGGATACCTGCACTAAACGGTAGAATCATGTTCTGAGTAGTGAATACATGGCAGCCTAGCGAGTGCACCCCAGTTCTGAAGGCACATCAGAGGGAACATGAAAGGCAAGAGCAATGCGTAGGGCACGTTTTCTGCTCCTAATATCTGCATTCTTATTCATCATTACTTTGGGGCAGAAAGTATACGGGTGAGCAAATCCTACGATATGCATTTTGATTTTCCCATGCAGCGTCCCCTTTTGTTCTCTGGGCCCCAGTGCAGAATACAGAACAAACCAGTAAATCTATGTTTTTAAAGTAGACAAAATTAATTTTCAGCAGTTGAGGGATAATGATTGGCTATATGTTTACAAAGTTATTTTGTCCAAATGGAGTTGCCATGCGCTATGCTGCATCTGTTTTAATTTATGATGCACATCGGAAAAGCGTAACTACCTTACAGTACATTGTTTAGAGACTTTGTATCCAGACTCAAGCTATAACATAAATTGCGGGGTACTGGTACTTCCAGCCGCACACATTCTTTGGCGCAGGTCTTCCAACTGTTTAAGCAGTTATATTACATATGGACCGGGCGCTGCATTCAACGAGGTGTATAAGAGAAGGCACTACCGTGAGTGTGGTGGGAACTGGCCCTAACACAACACCATGCGCAGTGCAGTGTGTACAGCCAAGGACAACGTGTGTACATACTAATTCATTGTATCCATCATGTGATAATTAACCTGTGCACCCCAGACATTCACAATAACCGATCTAGAGAGCTGACGCTCCTTTCTGAGAATCTGGCGCGTCCAGAGGTGCCAACGACCCTGGCAGGACTGGTTAACCACACATAACACAGAGAGATGAATGACCGGCTTGGGACCACGTTCTCTCATGCAGCAGTGATTTCAGCTTTAATGGCAAAATCATTATCATTGCGACAACAGCTCACAAATGAGCAGAGGGTGAAATAAAGAGTGGGGGGTGAGGGATGGAGAATTATATGTGGAATAAATGAGGGCTTTCGAAATTCATAGCATCATAAAGAGAACCTTATCAAACGAACCAGCAGAAGGTTAGACGAGCAGCGGAGCAATTAGGCTAACACCGTAGGGCTTCTATTTCATCTTCTGTGTACTCATCATGTACAAATTTCCAATTAGATTTATTCTTTTCATTATCACAGACGGAGATTCTAAATAGTGTACAGACAGCCTCTTAAAGGTACAGTCTACCCAACTACACATATCTATGGCTTACATTCACCAAATCCAGGTGTTCTAATATTTTACACCTGTATGTAAAACAAAAAAAACACATTTAGGTGTATATGATGAAAAAGGACGAGGGAAAGTGTCCGTTAGGTCAGTTTCATGTCTTCAGCTAACAGTGTAAGACAAAAAATGGATTTCTGACATGCCACTTACCCCAAATATGGATGGCCCAGTAGCTATATATATTTGAAATTAGGACATTAACATTTTAGGGTATGTCTTCCTCTAACATTTTTATAAAAATATTTTTCTAGTTGTGGATGTTGGCAGCTGGATTTCCAGTTTCCTTATTGCTCTTGGTGTTAAACTTGAGAACCTAACATACTTATTATATACTTTTTCAGCTAGTTATTCGTCGACGTCCCTTGCTGTATATTGTCAGCATTCTCATGCCAAGCATCTTGCTCATGACTGTGGATCTCATGAGCTTCTACCTGCCTCCTAACAGCGGCACGAGGATTATGTTTAAGACTAGTATTCTTGTGGGGTATACTGTCTTTCGGGTTAATATGGCTGATGAACTGCCAGCTACTACTTTAAGAGTACCCCTCATAGGTAAGTTCACTAGAACATTATTTTTTAATGCATGACATTCAAAAAGCTCCAGTGTAGCTTGTTCCCCATTATACCCAGGAAATACAGATTTTTAAAAAAATAAAAGTTAACTTTAGGGGGCTACAAATGCAATAAAAGTATGTATTGTCATTACATGGTATATAAAATTTGGCACTAGAAAGCCTAAGATGTATCAGGTTCCTCGAGTTCCCCTTTACACCCTTTGTGGTTTCTGAAAAGACCCTTAAAATTAGCCAAAATTAGACCGACAGGGAATAAAATGATTATAATATAGTCTTGCTCTACTATTCAACTATGAATAACCGAAACAGCGCTTACACCTTGGTAAACATCCAAACATATGCGTGCAATCTGTTTATATTTATTTACGTGATGAAAGTATACTTAAAATGATCTGCCAACTTAAATTTGTTGAGGGCTCTATTAGCATTAATTGAATGTAATAGCATGAACTTATTGAAACCAAATAATGTTGTTCTTCTTTTATACTAGGAGTATTCTTTGTGGTTTGTATGGCACTCATGGTGTTGAGTCTTGGCAAATCTATTGTGGTGATAAAGTTTCTTCACCTGGACAAGGAAGAGGCAGGAGAACTCTTGGCGTCCCGTTGTCCGCTGGTAACTAAGGAGAAGTTTGACCACAAGAAAGACAACACAGAAGACACATCTTTGGGTTCTATCAACGAAACATCAGGTATACATGACCGTTTATAGTATGTTATTATATATTAAGGTCTGAAAGGTCTGAACATTTATTTTGGCAATGATCAAAATGGAAGACAAGCAGGGGAATGCTAAATTAGAAGAGGCAAATAATTCAAATACATGTACCATATACAGTAAAACGTATCAAATTTTTAATGCACACTTGCTGATATAAAGAAGGTTGGCAGGTCATCTTATTCCTTAATGATCACTAATTGGATTGACTGCTGATATGGTTTAAGTTAATTTCAATAAAAAGTCTGCCATAGCACTCACCTCATCGTTAATGAATGCAGTCAGTCAAGAGGATCTGCCTTGGGTTCCATATTGTTCTCTGAAAATAATGAATATAACAAACCTGAGTTTATTTTTTATTATATTTTTCTATGAACTTCCTTATGGTGAAGGCTAGCTTATACTGCAGGACAAGAGCAACCCTATATGATTTAATTTAACCATAATCTCCTGGTCATATGACTTTAGTCTATATAATCCATTGTGTGGTATTAATACAATAAAAAGATATTGCAAAAATGAACCAAAACATCTGCTTTTTTCATACTATAAAAGCACTAGGTGAGACGATGAGAAATAGTTAATAGCAATAGATCATATGCACAGTATAGACCTTTTTAGCAAAAGCCACACTAATACTCCAAGATATATACATTTAATAAGGTATACCGGCAATGTTATAGCAGTAAAAGCATAACTTATATAGCCCCATAATTTTATTTTTGCAGCATACAGTGTTTCAGGTATTTTCACACATTCCTGACTCAACAGAAATATTTTTTTCCGCATTTTTTGGTAACTCTCCTGCCTTGAGTGAATTAACCTTTATTTAATTATTTAAATATAATTTAATATTTATATAAACATTTAAATGTTTTTGTTTGTTTGTGATGTAAGCAGTCTGTTTATCTTAAACTGTTTATTTGTTTGATGCAGCACATATAGAGTTTCCCAGGCCTACAGTATCAGCTGACCCACTGATGGAAAAGATCCTTGAAGAAGTCACGTCAATCCGCTCCTACATGGAAGAGATGGAATCAGAGGAACTCTGGCACACTCGTTGGTTACGTCTCTGCTACAAATTAGACAGTCTTCTATTCCGGTCTTATCTCATTCTCTTTACAGCCTATGCTGCTACTCTTACTTTGCTATGGTGGGCATGGAGCTCCTATGGTACCCCCAGCTAGAGTAAAGAAGTGATCCTTGAGTTGTCTTCTTAGTCATTCCAATTGACACCATATTCACAACCGATCTGATGACTATAGTGAATAGTTGAAATTGCCGTACATTGTTTTACATACATAGAAACACTTGGTCATAGTCTAGTTAACATGCATGTACCTACATATGTACATACTGTATCATTAAAATACTAATCAAAATCATATTGGGTCTGTATTTATTTGCCACCAGAGATTTGGTGTGGCCCAGAGTCTAAAGTTCACACATGTACTCCAACTAAACACTCAAAAGGTCCATGCAGAAACTGGCCACCAAAACTTAGATCTACTCTAAAAGTAGATGGACATTGTCTAAGATGTAAAATATTTCTTCATTACGAGGTTGGTGAATACATTGAATAGCTTTTCAGAAGAAGTGGTAGGAGAATTTAGGCATGCATGGGAAAGGCATAAGGTTATCGTTAACATAAGACATGACAAAAAAACAAATCACATCTGGGGTCTTATTAAAAATAATGGACTTACTAAAAAAACTTCTTATCAGTCAAGAAATTCTATGTCTCTTTTGATACGTCCTTGCTAAATTTCCATTTTAATGTAAAGTTATTTTATTTTACTATATTTTGTAATTTCAGGTACATTTACAATGTTTCAAATTCTTAAACTATTCAATCTGAATAGTTTTGAAAAATGTTCTCACATCATTCAGAGACCAGAAAGACGCACATACCTTTCAGTAATTGTTATATTGTGATTATTTAAAACAAATGAACTATGACATTTTATGAAGAGACTACATAGTTTCCTTGTTAAAAATCACTCTACCATGTACATGAAAGAGTCAGAACATATTTAGTTTTCAATTCACACAATATCCAGTCCTGTCCAATGTTTACCAAAAGGGGTATATGATAAGGGACATATAACATGAACATAGAAAAGCCCAGAATGTAGTAGAGCAGCTCAGGCGCCAATTTCCCCTGCCCCTTGCCAGCCTTCCCCAAGATGTATTACATTCAACAGTATAACATTAGGAACACAATCTACATGAAATATATGAATTCACCATTGATGGTTATAATGAATCTGATCTGTTTTAATATTATTTAAATGCTCATAGTTGCCAGACTTAAAAGAGCGTGACATCAATCACCGTAAGAGGATGGAAGATATGCATCATTTAGGTGTAAGAAATATAACTCAAACCCAAACTTTTTTTTCACAAATCCATATAAGAGCTCTCTGCAAAATCCTACCCCCTAGACATGCCTTTAACCACAGCCCCTAAGCAAACATATAACACGCTGAGAGGTATGTCAACGCTATGATTGCTAATACCAAGGGAAGGAGGAGTACAGGGAGCTCTTTTGGTGACTCTCCCATGACATGTACAGTTTTTGTGTCTAATTAATATTTTACTTTGTCAAAGGCAAGGTTGTCATGATTTGGAACCCAAAACCATCCTTTATTGATGACTTTGGAGAAGTGGTATTACGCAACAAATAAGGTTCTCTTAACCCTGGGGTGTGAGCAGATCATCTCCGGCTGTTGTGTTCTACAATTTTAATAATACTCAGCTCTGCATTCTCTTCGTCTCTGTTTGTCCCCTCAAAGCTCCTCTCCATGATCTGCATTTCATCCCAGGAGCACATTTTTCATAGTCATACTTCAGTCTGGTTCCATAATTCCTATCTTACTAGGCGTTGGTAGCAGGAAGAAAGAGGTGATTCTGGCACTTTATATATTTCTGGTCAAATCTCACCTAGAGTACTGGAGTACTGTCTACGGTTCTGAAGATTCTATTCACTATTATGTTCTTATGCAGACACGTTCCTTTCTTATTTCCCCTTTCTCTTCACATGATGCTCTTCACTTGATCTTCCCTTTCTTCATCACTTTTAACTCCATCACTTATATTGCCATATAACAAGAGTTATTCTTAAGCCTATATTCCTTACTAACCTTCCTAGGTATATGAGGATCATCTTATGCCAGGGAGTGTTTTGGAGACTTTGAGGTCTCTGCCAGTAGAGAATATCTCCTGCTTGTTATGTTTCAACCACTAAAACTCCCCATGTGGAACTTTGGGAGCCATGCTATTCTCCCAAATTAACACACAATGATAGTAAATGTCAATATCCAACATGTGCATTCAGATGGAACACATCAAAGAGACACTTTATACAATAAAAATGATTCGAGATCCAATATGCACAGAAGAAAAAAAATATGTTCTTGTAAAACTGGAACTCATAGCAAATAAAATAAATAGAGACTATGATCACTTAAAAGGAAGAATGCTTTCTTCCTAGGAAATGCCATACGATTTTGTTGTATTGTGAACAAAATTGAAATGTATACTTCAAAGCTTAAAGGGCATTATTGATTTGTGTACATATATAGTTATTGGATTGTTTCTGAATATGGTAGAAGGCATGTAAATAAACCCTTGGCTGCCAGGGAGAGATCACGGTTTCCTTTGGATTCATGTTATTTTAAAAAAAATACAAAAAAGTGCTAGAATCACAAATCATACTTTATTGATGTTCACAGCGTTCACGTGGTTCTCTATATCATAACGGATGCAATCATTCTATATTGTATAAAAAGAGCTTATTTTCAAGTTACCAGATTATATAATAATTAATCTAGGTGGATCTATAAATTACAGTAAGGTGAGGGTCTGCTTTAAGTCAGTACAGCTTGGTGGCAAAGTTAAATATTTTTATTAACTTCCTCGTTCTGAACGAGCTGTTCTGTAAAACTGTCCCCCTTAAGAACCCTAAATACCTCTGTCCCTCTTTTCTAGAACTCCAGCACCCACACTCTTAATTACCCCCTTTATCACACACCACAGATCCACATTTTCCTGAACCCCCATACAGCCTCGGCGTTAGTTTGTTGATGGTAAAGATCTGTTATCTTCCAGCCCAGAACATCATGGTATGACATCATATCTTGGTGCTCCACACTATGTAGCCAAACAATGGAGTAAATCATGAGAAGTGTGTGCCGGCGGAGATTTACTCATCATGGCCTGGCACCCCTTTGATCCACCCTAGGTCTAATTATTTTAGGCCTAAACACAGTTCTTCCCGCTATGCTTTTGTATCATTCTTTCATTCCTCAGCCACTTCTCCTTTAGAAACGGCAGCTTTCAGTGAGACCACCCAACGTCGTCTATCCACAATCTGAAAAGAGAGGGCTCATGGTAGCCTGAGCATGGATGTTCCCAGGTATGGCAATAAGGCTAGCAAGCCTGAATGATCAACTCCTTACATATATATATATATATTTATTATTAATTGCTTTAAATAGGGCCATCATATTCTACAGCAATATACAATGGGTAAACAGCCCGGAACATGGGTTTGCATAACAGCGTTTGGGTTTACAGAAACAAAAGATAAGGATGGCCCTGCGCAGACAAGCTTCCAATCTAGAAGAAGGTGGGGACATCAGCATGCAAATAACCCCTCCATCTCCAAACTATTTACACACAGCCACGGACATCAGATGGAAGGCATTAAATTATAGAGGACACGTAATTTTGTAAAAGCCAGCAGCTGTGGCTGTGTGTGCCCCTCAGGCGTAGAACGGGGACCTGCATGCAGGCACTTTATAAATATACTTTATTGATCCTGACAGTTGCAGCTGACTTAGAGATGGAATACCTCACAATCACCAAAAAATAATCTTCTTTCATGATTCTTTTGGTTTGTCGCGTCCTGGTAGGATGGCGTTAAACAGCCTTAACGCTGCTGATCAAATGGCAAATCATGAATTTAATGTACAGGACGTGCATTTGCCTTTTCAATGGCACGATGACAAATTATTTATTTGCTTCTGGTTCTTGAAGTTATTGGTGGAACTTTATTTTCCACCGGGTTTGTAAAAATATGACAGTTTTCATTTGCCGATCACAGTCAGTGCAGATATCTATATTCATTGTTTAATACGTTAATCTCTCGCTATTTAAGATCTTTGCCAGGTTAGGTAAATAGCCGATAAATATTCTTGATTTGAACCCTAAAGTTACCCCCAGGCCCAGACTGGCCACCTGGCAAGACAGGTTTCTGGTGGCCCAGTGCCTAATGGTGGAGGTCACTTATCTTAACCCTTAGTGTGTGGTCTCTAGTAGGATACATACAAGAGAGTAGACCGTAGCATGTAGCCACGTATATCCAGCAGGTAGACACACACATACTGTATGTCATTGATCCCTAATCCTGCCTATGCTTGTGGCCGACGGTGAGCAAATTATAGCCCCTGGCACGTCTAGTTCGGGGCAGGCAATGGGAGTTAGAGTGCAAGTACACTAGACTACTGGACTACTAGATTAAAAAAAATACCAGTTATACATACTGGCAGCATATAAAAATGTCTGGAAAATGTGTGCGCCTGGGATGAGAAATTACATACTATGATATTTATGGGTTTTTGTTTTATTAAATCTACCTCTTTCCTCTCATCTTCTTCGTATTAATGAATTTATATTTTATTGTAATGTTTGTTTGTTTTTTTAAGAATACCTTCTTGCAAGACATATACTATTTAAATATGAAATGTTTTCTTCTGCTGAGGTAAGCAGGGGATTGATGTCTGATGCACGGACCCAGACTCCCCCAACAGGACTTACAAATAAGCTTGTTTGATATTAGTGTTATATGATGGAGTATAACTACCCTGTGTCTTCGCACCTCGTTAGTGAGCTTGGCTGTTCCGCACCCAGTTTCAGTTAATGATTGTGTTTCAACCTACGCATTAAATTGATGATCATTAGCACCTGTGTGGTATAATTGTTTTATCACATGCCTTACTATGTGCCTACAAAATGCCTGACGTTGCACAAGTGTCCCTAAAAGAATTGATGTTGTTTTGAAGGCAAAGGGCGGTCACACCAAATATTGATTCGATTTAGATTTTTCTTCTGTTCATCCACTTTTAATATGTCTATTTTTGAAACTCATTCCTACTTTTCTTCTCACCTGCCTAAAGCCTTTGCACAGTATAACACTAGCCACATCCCAGCAAAAATATCATTCTAGCTGAATAAAAATCTACATATATATATATTTTTTTTTTTTGTAGATGCACACATAGCATGACTTTAGAAGGTAGGGTAGGATCATTTCCTAGGTGGACACAAGCTCCATGTTCCTTCATGGAAATGGTTTACTTAAATGTGTATTAATTAACACATTATTCACAGACTACACAATGCTGAAAAGTACAGCTTACCCAAATGCCATAGGAACTAGTTGGCCACCACATATACATCTTTCTGCAATGTATTACATGGATCAGATGGACGTTGAAGACCGTCTAATTTGAGCTCTTACGAGACAAAGTACAATATTGTGATCAATCATGCTAAATCATTCCATTTGTTTGTTTTTTTGTTCTTTTTTAGAGATTGTTCCACATTTTGTACTAAATAACTGCCCTATATTGCCATGGTAAATAAATATGGCCTGAAGTGGTCTAATTTAAGAAGAAAAGTATATACCATTGATGTTAGGTATATACATACATATTGTCCTGCAGACAATGTAATGTCTCACAAATTGTGCCTCTCTTGTCATCATTTGATGATGTATTTTGCCTGCTATTCACTATTTTTTTTGTTTTGCCATAAAATTAACAACGCCCATAGAACAGCCCCCCTTGGGCAGAATTTAGTACTACAGATTACTCTACCACAAGTGATTGAACGCCAAAGAATGGATCCAATAGATTAATTAACTGAGATAAAACTTAAAGTCCATTTTTTACATTTCGGTCTATTCAAGGATTGGTATTCAATTACTTGGGATAGATTTATCACCGTTATTAAATCCAAGTTATCAGATAATTCCCGTTTCTTTCTTTTTTTAGGGCTATCTGGCGATTTAAGAGTTACATTATTGTGCTGTCCAAGATTTGGGTTTGTCTGCTTCTGTAGTTTTATTAAAGGCATGTGAGATGATATTGTATTTTGCTGCTCTAATGAAGCTACACAGACATTCCGGAGCCTGAACCCTCTCCAAACACATAGCTTCATCAAACAGAATGTTGGCATTGGAGGAGATCACCAATGCATCCAACAACCAGAGTGAGGGAGTTTATCTAGACCTGTGAGCCACTTCAGTCAGAAAATTGTGTGAAATGTTGGATACATTACCTATTGCTTGTGATTTTTGTAAATCTGTGTAACTTTGACTGAAATGTAAGGGACTAATTTACCTTATGGGAGCTAGGATCAGCTGATGTTATCTCCCTTCCTCGCAGAAAAAAATGGGGCAGCCATAAACAACACTGTGGGCGAGGGGTAAGGGGCTGAAGGGGTGGAGTGAGTATGTATATAATGTGTATGTGCAAGTGTATGTGTGTTAGCATGAATGTGTATGTATACGTGTGTGTGTATAAAAGGGAGTGTGAGTTAGCATGAATGTGTATCTGTAAGTGTGTGCGAGTGTGTGTGTGAGTGTACGTTTGTGTAAGCATGATAGTGTGTGTAAATATGTGTGCCAGTGCATATGTTAGTTACCCGGGGGAGCAAGGGGTCGATGGGACGATTTGGCATAACCTGCCCCACGAGACCAGAAGGTTAGACAGAAATAGACAAACATTTTATTCCCCTTTCACCACAAAAATCTGTAGACTATAGGATTTGGGGATGGAACATATACAATTTACCTTGTGAAGGAATGTATTTACTGTTGTATTTACACTAAAATTTGCACTAAAATAGGAATAATGAAAATGAGCCGTAAAAAAAACTGACAAAGTATCAGGCAGACTTCCACACTTATTCAAGTCTATATGTTGAGTTCAGAAAGTAAATAAAAAATGGCAGTCCATACGAACGACCAATAGAGAGGGGCCTCCTCTGGCATCAAGCGCACGGCCCTTTAACTCCTGACGGCGAACCTATGGATTTCCCCTCCCGTTAACCCCTGCAACGCTGGGTAGATAAGGTAGGCTAGATGGAGATGGGACCAGGGAGATTAGTAAACGAAGATGAACACGAAGATTCTTCGTGTTGTGTGGCTTCGTATACGTTTTGCCACCGCCATGTTCGTATGTTAGGTATTGAGACTGAATAACGAAAACACACCCTTCGTGTTCGTTTTCATGTTCACCCGAATACGAATGCACAAGTCTAATCAGTACCCACTTCATAGCATCAGAATAGCATCAGAATGGATACCCACCAGATAGGATACGGTGATTGCTCCAGTAATGAAGACCATCAAAAACACTATGCAAAGTATAGGTCAAGGGGACTTCAATTATTTTCAAATATTAATAATTTAAAAAAAATGGATGTGAGTGGTCTTTCACATAAAGGACATACATTTCCTTGGCTGTTTCTTTAGTATAATTGCAATGGCCTCTCCATGCTCTGCAGAGTGTGAAACGTCTGGCTCCGTCCCTTGTGCGTTGGTTCAATCTTGCCTGTTCACGCATGCGCAGTATTCCTAGGAGTTGGGCCTACTGGCAGGTGGGCACGATCTGCTGCTACAGTGAAGAACCCTTCATTTCATACTGTTTGCTTCATTTACTAACCCTTTCACTAACTATGTGGAAGCAACACACCCAAACCAGAATTTCTATTGTGTCTCCCTTGTTTTTCTATGAACATTTTCCCAAGTAACTATTGAATTAAAAATTGTAATCGGTGATTGTCTTAATGTTGATATGTCGTGAATTTCTTATATCTTACGTCTTATTATCCTATTCTCTTTTCTAGGGTGTACGCATTAGATGTCTGAACTGAGGTGTGAGGAAAACATGTTTTTATGGCACAAATTAGCTTTATCTGTCCATGCACTCTGTGTGTTTTCTTGTTTAGATTTGTAGCATTAGCCCATATAATCTGTTTCCCAGAAACACAATTATAGATCAGCAAGTTACTAGAATCAAATTCCATTAAAGCAATTGAATTCCGAGAGAATTTGATACTTGTGTCTCAGTTCATTATAACCCAGACACAAAACAGAGAAAATCTATCCTTCCAATCCCTGGGTATTTAAAGTCCGCCGAGGTGGGAGAGGGTAGCAGTGACAAAGAAAGGGGTAAAATGGAATAAGAATGAGGAGTTATTCTCTAATCAATGTTGAAGGTGACATGGCTATAATAATAATAATAATTATAGGTGAAAATAGGGCAGAGTATGGGCGCAGCCATGGTAGAATATGACATGAAGTGACTATGCCATCCACATAACGGGGTCTGTGCTGCATCTCACTTGTGTTCCACTGACCCCGTTTTTAAAATGTTAAAAAACTGGAAAGTATGGAAAAAAGTGTCACTTTTGTATGGCCAGAGAGCAGTACCATAATTTTGATGTGACCCTATGACTTCTTGGGAGCTGTTGTAATATTGAACATTATATAGAAGAATATTATATTTATAATATTGCACCGTTTACACTGTATTTATGTGGTACCAGTCTGTGGCCATAGGTGTGAGCTGCGTTAATTAATAATTAATTATATTATATTGAAAATTAACGTTAAAGTAAATGAATAGATTCAGCCTCTTGGAGAGAATGAAGGTGAGGCACGGAACTTTCCACCTAGGCCATGTGATGCTGGCTTTACGACCTAAGGGCTTGGGTGGTCCCAGGGTACTTGTGTCAGGTTACCCCTAACATCTGGGTTAAAAAACGGGGCTGTTACCTTCAAGTGGTGAAAAAGACACACACAGCTTGAACGAAGATCTTATGGCAGCGGTGAGGCATGTAAGATATTCATATCCTGTGTTTCTGCGGGTCTACTTGTTAACGTAGGAGAGACCCCCTACTTGCTGGCTTTTTTTGCCTCATTTAAGATGCTTCAGAATTCCTTGTATTCATTAATGTTAGGGGATTTTTCACGCTCAAATGCTTAAATCAAGGGATCCGTTTCTATATGAACATTCGGAAATCCTATACACGCTGCTGTTACATACTGGGTATCAAGGCTTGAAATGGGTGTCTAATTAGATTGGGGCTCTGAGTGAGTAGGGGAATGATTTCACTTCCCGAGGTTTTTGATTTTTATTGAGCTTGGTTAATTAAAAGAGCAATTGGTGCCGGGATGACACTTTAAGTGATATGTGGAATATCGCATGCTTCTGTGTACTCTACAGATGTATAATGCTATCATCGTACTGCACAGAAATCACAAATATATCCACCCACAACTCTAGAAACCCTATAAAACCTTGAAATTAGTCAAATTACTGAAATATCCCAATCAGAGAACATGTACATATTTTTGATATATAACAGAGGATATCACACATGTAAAGACATAGCGTATGAGGGACCTGTCACCTTCACCTCTTTCCTGCAGAAATGAAGTAACTACCAATAATTGTTGTTTTTTGCTATTAGCTTCACTACTTAGGAAGCATTTAGTTTACAAATATTAAACTATGTCGCCTCCAGGGGCAAACTGTGACAAAACTATCATATCGAATACATTATTTGGTCCCCAATCCATGAACATCAATCAGCAACTTAACAATAAGGGAGAAAAATAACTTTTTGGGGAATGAATAATTATGGATGATAATATAGATCATAATAATTATTCTGAAAATAGGAAATCAAAATGAGTTTCTATTTATTTTTCTTATTACAAGTAACCCTTAAAGCCAGTTATAGCCGGTAATATTTTTATTTGGCTATTTTTATTTTATTTATTTATTTATTTATTTTTACCACAATGTAACCGGGAATAATATGTTGTTATATTCCACACTCACAGCAGACTCTAGGAAAGATGTGGCATAAATCTTCTCGCAAGTATCTGGCTTATAATTATTCTCACCAGGCAGAGCACTTTTATAAACGTTATGAACGGGAAATGCATTGGATGCGGTGCAGTATGACTCTTTTATGTGCTGTACGCAGTAGGAGTCGCATTTAGACTGGTCAGAATACTAGAAAGGATATATATTTAGGGAGTTATACTTGTTTGGCAGGGGATGAGTTAAGATCTCAGGTAACTAATTGCTCTGTGTGAAGCCATTTGTCTGAATGATTAGCATCAAGTGGACATGACAGTGCTAATGGTGATAGGTAGAAAGGGCAACATGCTCTGTCTGACTCCTTAGATTACAGAGTGACATCACACGGAGGGGAGAGGAGCTGCCGACAGAAGGACAAATTCATCCAGGAAACTTACTTGGAATCAAGTAATGGAGAACATGAAAGAGACGGAGAGAAAGACAGGTGAACCACGACAATAAGAGGCAATCGGAGAGACAGGCGCAACGGCGAAGAGGTGAGAGACAATGTGGGCACAGAAGAGCGAGGAGTGACAATTCAGCAGAAGTTTATAAAGTAGTTAGAAAACAATTTGCGGGGCATGAGCAGGGCATAGAAAAAGGGAGTGGATAATTTAAGAAAAAGAAAAGAAAAAGAGGGGAATATCTGCAATTATTTTTTCCAAAAATAAGAGATGCAAATTCTATACTGTGAGGAGGAAAGAAACACAGAAACAAAGCAAGACTGAATGCAATGACTGCGAAGGACGAAAGGCCAAGAGAGAGAAGAGTGGTCAAAAACAGGGATTGGTAAGAATAAAAAAATTGAATTCTAAGAAGGAACATAAAAAATAAACTATATACCCTATTTTCAAAAAAACAGAGATAGAATAAAATTATAGAAAGCAGACAGTAAGGATTTCTGTTCCAGAAGGAAAGCAGAACAGAAAATCAACTGGAGGACGTTCATACATTCTTCAGAGACCAGGGGGAGACTGTAGGACAAGATCCAAAATCTACCACGTCACCAGTCCTTCTCAGGCTGAAGATCTTCACAGGGAAAGCGGGAATTGGTGACATCTTTTCTCGGACTGAAGGAGCAAAGAAAGGCCAGCGACAAAACAATGGCCTCTTCATATTCCCGGATCCATCCCAGCCTGCTTATCCTTCCCCTCATCATCGCCTGTGCAGGTGAGTTTAATTTTTACATATGGCCCAATATGTACTCTAGTAAACGGGGAGCATCACCCTATCATACTCAACATTCCACCTTAAGAATAATTTATACAATTGGCCATATTGGCCTAATTTTTCACAACGCATCTAATTTTCACTTTGCAGACCACCACGTACAGTTAAGTGATATTCCCCAGTATGCAGGACATACAAATTCCCAAAAAGTACATCAATTACTTTATATGCTTCTCCTTAATTACTGCTTCTTAGTTTGCATAATGACACATTGAGGATCTTAGACAACTGGGACACCGCAGAAGAGCAGCATTACCTTATTAAAAAATATGATGATTATATTTAAATTTAAAAAGAAAATACATGTAAAACTTTACATAACACCTACAAGATTTCATTGTAAAATTGTATAAACAAATATTGGTGTATTTACAGACAAAGCAAAATACGGTACATATGTAAAAAATAATTGAAATCTTTAATACAGGCATTATTCATTTCAAAGTACTGTGTTTGAAAACAGTCTTTCGTTAAAAAGGGTGATAATTATACTTTATACTAATCCCAACATCAGATCAATAATATTTGGTGAGTTCTTAGAATAATAATTGAATTCACCTTGCCTTGATGATGTTGCGGTCCTTCACAACATATTGCTAAAAATTGCTTTTAAATCACGATTACATGAACAACGTCTTTTTACCAGCTTTACGAGTTGGATAAATTAGCTTAGCGGCATATGATTGATAATATAAAGCGTTTTCACTAATAGGTATGAGCCTTAACATGAACCTTAACGTGATTTCTCTGGATGTAGTTGTGGGTGTACTCTGGGATAAAGAACAGAAAGACAATGGGAATAATAAAAAAAAAAGAAAAAAGGGGAGGGAAATGAAAGACAAAGAAGAGAAATAGAGGAAGAAAATAGTAACTATATCGTGATTTTAGCTCTGCAGTAAGTTGCAAAGCATCTCCAGAGGCGAAACAGCGTGGAACAATTTACTGATCAATATGTGTCAATTCATTCTTTGACGGTGATTAGATATCTAGCCCAAGAAAATATACATAAAACTATTCAATCCTTTTTACATTGCCCTTACTTGGTCCAGTATAAATCCGTTTTAAATTTGTCTGTTAGAGTTGGGGGAAAACCCCTATGAACCCTAGATTCTGCATACGCCAAATAAGTGTTTTTATCTTATATGGGTGCTTGAGCTAAAAATACATCTATCTTTTTTTTGACTGAATCTGCCAAAGCAAATTAATTTGGCTGTGGATTCCACATCTAAATTCCCTTCCTTTAGTTACATGTACTAAAAAAAGTGACCCCAATATAGAGTTCAGAATAAAGGGTATTTATAGCACTCTTACTCCTGTTTTATTATATATAATAATTATATTATTAAGTAATAAATAAGATATAATGTAAGATCAGATGACTTTTAGCAGGCAGAAGAAAAAAATCTATATATATATATATATATATATTTTTTTTTTCTATTGAACTAGACTAGAAAGTGCACAAAAATAATGCATTTTATTATCTTTAATCTTGCAGCCATTGGGGCCGGTAGTCCCAATTCCACCAAGCCAGCCCTCCTTCGCCTTTCCGACTACCTCATGGAGGGATACAAGAAGGGTGTGAGACCTGTTCTGGACTGGAGACGCACCACCACTGTATATATTGATGTCATAGTCTATGCCATCTTGGGAGTGGTAAGTTGTAAGTACGTTCGCAAGAAATGTAAAAAATTCCCACCCACAGGGGGTAACTTTAAGAAACATCCAACTATAGTCAATGGAGTATAAAAGGACATGGCTATTCTAGAGAACACTTTTCCGGCAGGGTCATGTCTTTTCAAAGTAAAATAAAACAGTTTCCCCTGACAGCCTTGGAATAGATCCCCGGACAGTGAACATGCGTTAACCCACTGTAAACTATCTCTATTGATCATTAAATGAGTAGCTTGAGCTTTAAAGGTACTCCTCCATTTAATGAAATACTGAGGCCAGCCAACCATTGACTAATGTGCAAGCTTCTACATTTCATGGATACTGGTGGGAACAATAAGAAGAGCTACACAAATTGGGAATGTCTTTTTTTTTATTTATCAGAATGTTTTAACACATATGATTACCATAATTGTACTCTCCTCTTGATAGTACACTCATACCTTGTGTTTAATGGTTATTATTTAGCCTGGCAGAATACTGTAAAATCTTAGGGTTAGAATGAATAGCTGCTTACGTTTAATTAATCCAACCTGGTCAATTGGAATAGAGAATCATAGCTGAAATATGGAGTTCTAGGTTCTAAAACAACAGCATGAGAGAATAGTCCTACACCAAAGTTCATAAGAGTTATAACATCCATACTTTCTCAAATATGCCCCGAATAGACCCCTATTAGCTATAGTTGAGCTCGCTATTAAAGCTGGCAAACAATTTGCATTGACTGGAAGAATTGTCCACAACTGGACCAAATGAAGAAAAATTTACCTATGGACTGTTTTTGTGTCCAATAAATGTATTAAACTTCTTTTTTTGCAATTTCTTTCCTAGGATGAGAAAAATCAAGTGCTGACAACATACATCTGGTATAGACAGGTAATGTACATAAAATATACAATCTGCTTGGTTATTTTGTTTCTGTTTTCGTTAAAGGAATATAAGTGCATTATTATGTTATTTAAATATTTTGTTTCATTATTTGTACATTATTAACATTGTTTAAGTGAGATATTTGTTATTAGAAGCATTAGCTATGAGATTTGAAACAAATTATTCTTTGTAACTTAGGTCTAGGAATCTTCTTCCATAGTTTGGGATCCCCACAGCTGAATCAGATGATCAAATCAATTCAAAAAGACTTCACATATAATAGAATTAGCAAGATCACTATATAATAAGGGCTAAATTCCCAAGTGCCTAACTTATTTCATTTATTCTTCCGTAGAGCTTACATTACATGGATCAGTTACCTATACAGTTTAGTGTCCGTGTAATACTGACCATTTCTCCTGATAAATATCTTTATATTCTTTTTTTAATGTAATTTTTACAGTTATTATTTAATGCTGCCCTTTTTCAATGCTTAATACATTATCTACTCCATTGCTCGTCTAATATGCATCTTTACTTGTTAGTGTCCATTCTTTATTGAAATAAATAACATAAGAGAAACACATCTGCTTCATATACTTAAGGAAAGCTAAGATTAAGTCAACATTGCCCACTAGAAACCCAATTTTGCAAAACTAACTCAAAGGATAATACTTTTCATCATAATAACCAGCACATGACTTAATTAGAAGCCTCGCTAATTTATTTCAGCCAAAGCTCCAAAGGCTCGGAGCACAAAAAGAAAATGATGATAAAATGACATTTTTTTCTTACTCAATTTGTGGGCTTTTGGGAAAAAGTAATTTGCTAAAGGCTTTTATTTCATGTCATACCCCCCCAATGATGTGATTTTTATTCTAGTTAGTGCATCCACCCAAGTGCAGAAAGCAAGGGACGCTGCAGCCATCATATTCACTTAAATGCATCAGATACATGTACAATTCAACAATGAGAACAGTCCAAACACTTATTTAAGAGCTGTGTAATTCATGGAAAAGCGGTAAATGAGTGAGAATAAGACAAAATAGGGGACAAAATATATGGTGCATTAGAAATATAAATTGGATTCTGAGTGGTTTCCTTGGTTTCCAAAAACAGATTGTCATGTTGTAAAACGCTTGTTTGTTGTAAATGGGACAATAATGAGAAGAAAAAAAAACAAAAAAAAAATTTAATTCGGAGCTCCTTAACTGCAATTTTTGTACTGAACGCGCAGAGAAAAAGAACGTTCTGCTATATGAGGATATACTGCAAACTGAGATATCCACGTCTCGTGCTTTCACGTGTGTTCGTACAATGGAGTGTTTGGGTTCTTCACATCACAATGGTGTTTTAACTTACTGAGATTTCTTAAATGCACAGTTGCATGGAGCCCTTACATGTTTTTTGTCTTCCATGTAGTTCTGGGTGGACGAGTTTCTTACCTGGGATCCAACAAAGTTTGAAAACATTACTCAAATCTCCATCCCTACAGAAAAGGTCTGGATCCCGGACATAATGATCAATGAATTGTAAGTAGTGTCAAATGCTCATGCCTATGATCCATTACTGCGTTTCCTCGTAATGGGATTATATGGGTGGCCTGTGCAAAACAAGACACACAACCATAGTAAATGTTGAGAAATAGATCAATGTCAACAGTTAATAAAATTAGAATTGATTTTAAACTTACAAGTAACTCTGGCAGGGATGGCATCTCTTTCATCCTACTAAGAAAAATGCATTTAAATATTACTTAACTACACTGTGCAACTAATTATAATAATAATGACAGATACTTTCCAGCCAGGGGCGTAATTAGACACCCCGGGACCCCCAACTTCACCAAGCAACATGCCCCACAGTGCCACATTTGCCCTCAGCTTGTGAGTGCCACTTTTGCCCCAAAACAGCTAGTCTGTGCCACCATTATCCTCAAACAGTGTGTCTGTGCCATCATGCACCAAACAGCTTGTTTGTGCCATCATTGCCCCCAAACAGCTTGTCTATGCCTTCTTTGCCCCTAGGAACATAAACTCTGGCACACGTACATAAACATACACACAAATTTAAACACATAGAAGAAAGTCCTCCGCTCAAACTCCCATCACTCTTGATCAGCAGCAACGGCTATAGTATTCATCAGCCCAAAATACATAGAACAAACACACAAATGTATACATGCTAACACACATACACTTACTCATACACAAACACACTTATTCTAACACACACATTCCCTCTCACACCACATATATATAAACATTCATGCTCACACACAAACATAATACGTATGCATCAATGCTAACATAAACACTTACACACTCATGCTAACACAAACACTCCATGCCACAACACTTACACATCTATGCTCACACACATCTACTGTAGCACACAAACACTTACACATTAATGCGTATACATACACACACTTGCTTTCACATACAGATTCATTTTAACACTCACTTATACATAGACAATCATGTTCATGTACACTAATAAATAGACATTGACACATAGACACTGTGCGAGCAGCTTCGGTTCCCCTTTAGGGTTACGTGTTACAATGTAACATGACCCCACTGCAAACTCTGTTTTAAAAAGCATTTAAATGAATAGTCAGTATCGGCGTTGGTAAGATGCATCTTTTTTAGAATGTGTGGCAGAATATTATATGTTTTCTCCAATAGTGTTGATGTTGGAAAGTCCCCAGATATTCCATATGTCTACGTCAATTATGAAGGTAGAATACAGAACTATAAGCCTATCCAAGTGGTGACCGCTTGCAGCCTTAACATATACAACTTTCCATTTGACCTTCAGAACTGTTCGCTAACATTCACCAGCTGGCTTCACACAAGTAAGTTTAGCATTCATTATTTAGGATCTGTGGATTTGGGAAATGTTTGGATCTAAACATTTAACCTTTGCAAAGATCCTGCTGCACTATATAAATAAAGGGCATATGAATAACGCCACCGGTGATCTATGGGAAGATTTACTCAACTATGAAAACTTTAATAGAGTTTTTACTATAGTAAATCTGTAAACATTGCACTGAAAAGATTGTATTAATGGCTAATAATAAAACATATCCGCTGACCTATCCATGTATTCTATAATATATTCAATTGTATTGTTAGTTTGTAACAAATGTATTACTGTAACAAGTGTTGAAAAAAAAATTAACAATGATATCTTCAATCCTATAAGTGATAGTATATGGCATGTTTCTCTGCTTTCTAGTTCAGGATATCAATGTGTCTCTATGGAGAACACCGGAGGAGGTGAAAGAAGACAAGAGTCTGTTTATGAACAAGGGCGAGTGGGAGCTGCTCTATGTATTGTCCCAATACCGAGAGTTTGTGGAGCATGAAGACAGCTTTGCAGAAATGAAATTCCATGTAAGAAAAATGTGGGATACACGGATTATGTTCCCATGATTGTGTCATATTGTGTGAATTGTCACATGATGTAGTTTATTGTTGGTGTCCAACATATTAAAAGAGCACCCAAACCCTATTTTTATGTTAAATGGCATAATGGCAGGGCTGGTTTTAGCAGCCTTTAACCGGGGGGGTACCCACAACTGGATTCAGCAAAGACATCCAGGGGTTAACGTAAATGAGACAAAAGTCTCATTATCTAACTCCAAATAAAAAACCCACCTTCTCCACTATACATGCAGTAAAACGCATTGGAGTCCATGCAAAATGGTGATATGGAAGTTTTCATCTTACTTAATCAACTATGTTTGCCACTTTAACCTTCATGTAGGAAGAACGTCTTTGGGTTGGGGCTTTCTGGTGCATAGTTATTGTCGTGAGATGATTTGCTTGCTTTTTATTTGAAGGCCAACAACAGCAAATCATAGACTAGGAGGGATATCTATAAATTGAAAAATATCATTATCTTGTGTATCTCCGTGGTGCATGAATGGGGGCTAGAAGGTCAAACTTCATTTACATCTAATTGTAGGCCTGGCTGCCAGGTATACCCATCTCATGTTATTCAAACAACATGTAAAAGCGTATAGATTTCTGGCTGCAGGAGTATTGGAAGAACCGAGTTGTATAATTTAATAAAATAAAAACAGGTACTTTTTTCAAATTCAATAATAAGTATGCATTTTCTAATCGGTTTTACCTCTGGTTTATCACATTTTATCTCATGTTGTCTCTTGTAGGTAGTGATTAAAAGAAGACCCCTCTTCTATGCTGTGAATTTGCTTCTGCCCAGTATGTTTCTCATGGTCATGGATATTATAGGATTCTACCTTCCTCCAGATAGTGGCGAAAGGGTCTCTTTCAAGATCACGCTCCTTCTGGGGTACTCTGTATTTCTCATCATTGTATCGGATACACTACCTGCTACAGCCATCGGAACGCCACTAATTGGTTAGTAGAATTATCTATTACCCTTCTATTCTTTACATATAACAACCAAACAAGTCACCAAATAGAGCTAATACGAAAGATGACTTCTCGGTAACACATTTTTTACTTTAACTCTATTAATCAACTTGATTTTTTATTCTTGAGATTTGGTTTGACATCAGGGAATATGTGGAGAGAGGGACAGTGAAATTTGGGTCCCAAAGATGGCCAAGTTCATACTAAAAAGAGACGCCTGGGAAGTATGCACACTAAAAGAGATAAAGTGGGCTTGTAACATAGATATTGGCCTTTTTAACCAGTAAACACCAATATGTATATTATACTAAACTAGGGTTTGAAATGACACATACAACAAATAAAAAGCAAACCCAATTAATGAACATTTTAATATACTCGTTTTCATTTTTTTCTCGTTTCTCTTTTTTTTCTACTTCATAGTTCTGTGTTTGGTGACAGTATTTCTTTCACCAAAATATATTTCACTGCAGAACAATCAATGATTAAAATGCTGATCTAGATTTTTTTGAGATGCTGTTGCACAATAAAAATTAATGTAAAGCACAATGTATCAATGTCTTTGTGGCAATAAATGTATAATCATGAAAGGAACAAAGGAGACCCTATTAAAGCAAGGAGAAAAATATCCGCAGGATCCGTTTCAGATCTTGTTCAGAAAGGGCATGGAATTGGATATATATATATATATATATATATATATATATATGCATTATTATTTTTCCTTAGTTGTCATTTAAGCAGTTATTTGATTAACCCTTGCTTTAACAGTTCTGATGATCATGCTTATCTTAAAGAATATTAGAAAGTTATTTTTTATATACATATATTTACATAGCAACTACTACAAGTAGAGTTAATGGAGTTAAAAATAAATCTGATCTGATTAGAACTATAAAGCAGAAAGGTATAGGTGACAGAGAACTTATGGTTAGGACTCGGTGCTGATTACAAAAATGTTGTACCCTAGTGGTTTCCACCTTAGTCCAAAGGGCCAACCAACTGTCCAGGGTTTATGAATCTTCCTATTGCAAGAGACTGTAGTAATCACTAAATCCTACCCTGTTAGTGTGACTTAAAGGTTGGGAACCATTGCTCTATACAACCGTCTGCCAAGGCGATAAAGATATTTACGTTTGCAGCTAACTAACCAAAAGTTAATTAAGTCATTTTCTTCTTTCTTAGGTGTGTACTTTGTGGTTTGCATGGCGCTCTTGGTGATAAGTCTTACAGAAACTATACTCATAGTACGTTTAGTACATAAGCAGGACCTTCAGCCCCATGTTCCAAATTGGTTGAAGAGGCTGGTCTTGGAGAAAATAACAGTTATACTCTGCATCAGGGACAAGAAGTTTGGGACAGCTCGTACCGACAGCTTGGATATATCCCGGCAGACAGAAAACAGTAGTATTGGTGAGATTTATGGAATGTTTCCTGCTCAGAAAATCATACTCCATAACATGCTGTACCCTGGTACTAAATCTTTTCTGTCCTGTAGAGAGACTGGCCCGGTACAATTCTGAGAACTCCAAGGACTATGAAAAGTCAGTTGGCGTCATTCTGCCCAGCAGAGAGAGTTCAGTGATCGTGGACAGCATTCTCCATGAAATTGCATCCATCCGACACTACCTGGAAAAACGAGATGAGTATAGAGATATAGCCAAGGAGTGGCTGCAGATTGGATATGTTCTCGATGTCCTCCTCTTCAGAGTATATCTTTTGGCAGTTTTGGCCTATACGGTTACCATGGCAACGCTGTGGTCCTACTGGCAGCAGGCCTAAAGCTTAGAGGACCAGATGATAAGCTTCGGAAATAAATCCACTCAGTTCCTTTCTAATTAAAACTAATTTGCAAAAAAAACCTGCTGCATTTAGATTTGTACACTTTCTACAAAGATCCAGTATTTAGGGGTTAAAACAACGAGCCCAAAAGATTGGATATGTAGATGTTTTATTTAGTAATGGTGATTTGCTTAGAGAATCACACCACAAATTATTGTTATTATGGACAAACCTAGCTTATCTTGTAGGAGAAAGCATAGATAGACCTTCCTGGAAATATATTTATTCTCAGCGTTAAATGAAAGAGAATAGTTCTTCAATATTAAAGGTTGCCCAAAAAAAGGCACTTAAGCAAAAATAATTCGAAAGTAGTGCATGACGTAGTGATGGAGATAAATAAAAAAAAATAGCTGGAATATTTTTTTTACCATACATTTAAAGTTAAGGTGTTAGGTCTTAAATGTATATGATAAACTGGTTTAACATCTGGGCTATATTCCTTGCCGAAAAATAATTCATAAAGTGTATTGTAGCTCACTAACGGTTAGTCTATATACCTCCTATATGCCTTGATGATTCCTCAGAAAGGCAAAAGATCTCTAGGACATTGTGTATTATTACTGAAATGTATGGTGTGGGCTATAGACAAAGTAGATTTCATTTAATTAGGTTACTGGTGCACATGTTCATGATCATCAGGTACAACCAGTTTCTAAAATCACCAGAGATAATCATTAAAATTATACTGTCCACCAATATTTTGATTATGAGCAATTTGTAAGAAAAAAACTTTATTCCTAATAAAACTGCTATCCATTATCTATCTATCCATTATATTCTACATACCAAGTATTACTTCTTGAACATCTGATTAAACAAAGACAAGCTCTTTAAGGGGCAGAGGTGGTACAGGCAGGCTATTAACCCCTACAGTCCCCTATGGACGTACCAGTACATCCAAAAAATGCATCCCAAGAATCCCCAATGGACGTACCGGTACGTCCTGCCCTTCTTGCAGTAGCAGGGACACATCCCTGCCACTGCACGAGAGATCATGCCGTCGTTTGACAGCCTGGACTCCCCCTTTCTGCTGTCTGATCTGATGTAATAGCTTCCGGCATGAAAGCCGGAAAGCTGTTACATTTTAAACTACATTCCCTTCCGGTTATGTCACTGCTGACGTCACCCGGAAGTTCATCAGAGGACAGGATATCCCCTGTGCAAAAACATTTATTGGGGTACCATCTTTATCATTCCACAAGTGTGAAATTTTAACTCATCTATGTTCAGTTTGTTATTTTTTTTTCACATAAATATTTTTTTCATGTTAATAAACACACTACACAGTTGTTACATCATTCATTATGAAGAGATGTCCTTAGTGTCAGCATCAGAGGATCCACTTGTACACCAAGAAGCCTACATGACATCCTTGATTTCAGAAGGCAATTAGTATTATCTCAGTATGATGTTAAATTTAACTTTATAATATTGGCATGTAATTTATATCAAGTCCTCTGCTGATCTCTCTACAGGAAGTCAACTACTTTTGTACAATGTGTATTTATTTTTGTTGTTGTTTGTGTTGTTCTCTTGTAACATGTATCAGTGTCCAAACATCATCAATAAAACAATGCTTACAGAAAGAAGAGACTCATTGGTTGATTTATCGCATATTACTTCTGCTGAGTTATCATGGGCATAAATAAACACAAAAATCATGTTGAGTGCACAATATTGTAAATATTTAGCTCATTGTTACCAATTAAATCAATAAAAAGGGGGAAATAGTGGTGAAAATATTTAGGCAAATATGATATTATGTAGAAAATGATGATCGCTGACACCATTCAGTTAAATACACTGAAAATCTAGAAGAATATACCTACTTACAAACTTAAAAAGTACCTATATGAACATCGTTTTAAGCTACGTTCAGTTTATCCTACATCCCACAGCAGATCTGAGCCTTCCTTAAATCATGTGTTTTATGCTTCATCATAAAAATGCAACTTCAGCTGATTGTATTCATATCAAACCCAAAGATTTTACTTTTTCTTTGATTCAAATAGAAATCAAAACTTGATCAGAAGTAATACTTTTCAGGATTGACTCGCATGACACAATTATTTAAAAGTCTAGTTGTAGTTCATCTACAAGTCATCCTGGGAAGGCATTCAACTGTTCATAAATAAAACAGTTGAAAGGAAAAAGTAATTTGGATCTTTGATTCCAATGCCAATAAATAAAGATATGACTTTCTATTTCAAAGCTTAAAATTGCACATTCGTTTACCGTAAAAATGAACCGCAACAGAGTACCACTTTTACCTCAATAACAACACTTAACTCATTTGTCCCTACAGGGGCAATCTTAATTGTGTACAAGTAACTGGTGTGGTATTTTCTTTTCAAATAGGTTGTGGATTTCCAGAAAACATTTAACAATGTTAAAAACCAGCCCCGGAAATAATTGAATACCAGCCCCGGAAATAATTAAATACCAGCCCCCGAAATAATTAAATACCAGCCCCCGAAATAATTAAATACCAGCCCCGGAAATAATTGAACGCCAGCACTATATTTCACGGCGCCATTATTCTGCGCGGGACACATATGTGGGGTGCCAGCCCCAATATATTTTTGGTTCAGAATAGAGCTAAACAATGCATATTTATTCATTTTCCTCTAATATCAATGTGACCCATGAGATCACATATTGGGTTGGGATGAACTGGGAGAGCCCCGGTTAATCCAAACAATGCAAAATACACTGTTCTAAGTATGAAATCAACCATTTGTTTATTTAGTAACTTACTGAAAACAAAGTCCTTTAAGATACAGAAATCACTTTCTCACTGACTAATTAACAGGCAAGGAAACATGTAGCTCTCCTAAAATAATGTACAGCTAAAAACGAGGGAGGTTTGGAGAAATGTATGAACTGCATGGATGATCAGAGAGAGTCAGTGTATGTATGTATGTATGTGTAAGTATGTAGTGTTAGAGTGGGTGGGTGTATATGCATGTGTAAGCATATGGTGTTAGAGTGGGTGTGCGTGTATGTATGTATGAACGTATGTATACATGTGAAAGGTGTTAGGGTGGGGGAGTGTTTGTGTATGTTTTTATGTGTAAGGGTAGAGCTGCAACGACCATCATCATACCCACCCACATCATAATTCATTCTCACCTCCCACTACAATTATTATCCCCCAAGCATCATCATTCCTCCCCACCATTTATATCTGCTACCATTATCACCCCCTATGGCACACATACTTACACACAGGTTCTCTTGCTAACACACACATACATACTCATGCTGCACACACTTAGACGAGCCTAGTAACACACATGTACACATACAGAAAACACACCTCATGCTAACACACACTTATGCTAACGCATACAGAAAACACACCTCATGCTAACACACACTTATGCTAACGCACTTAGACACACATCATCACAGAGTTACTTCTGGTAAGGTTATGGGCATGAATTACTCTAGGCTGAATATCCTTTATCCGAAATTCTTGGGACCGAAAGTATTTTGTATAAGGAATAATTTCAGATAACAAATCTGTATTTTTACTTGTGTCCACTCCATTGCTCAGACTTCTCCCCGCGGAAACAGAGCACTTCCACAAGCCTCAACAAGGGACTTTCCACACAACCATCCCATAAGTCCAACTCCTCAGAGTGAGGTCATGTTTCCAGAATCTGGACCGTTGCAAACATATATATACATATATATATACACACAAACACCCATCAAAAGCTATTGGAGGAGGAAAACACAGTATTAGTCTGAATTTAAAGAAAGTAAAATAAAACACTTTAAAATCCAGAAAAGGCAGGCTCTGGGAGATACAAAATGACATCATAACTACAACCTCCATATAGTATGTGCTTTAGTACAAATATCCATTTCTCTTCTGTTTATGATTATCTTTATGGAAGATCATTTGGTTGTATTCCAACCCCATACACTTAAACCTCCCAAGAGACCCTGTTTCAGCTAATGCTACGTTCTTTTGTTTAGAATTATATAAAACTGTTCATTAGCACGTAATCATATTGTTACTCCACAAGTTTCACAATTAATGCATTATCAGCTAAATGCAGCCTAAAATTCGAACAGCAAATATATTAATATGTCTGTCTGCCAACACAGCTCAGCATTTACTTGCTTGTGAAAAAATACACTTAGGGGCGCTTGCACAGTGGGGGGGGGGGGAAAAACCATCAGGCTCATCTCTCTCTAATGATCTCTAAAAGGAGAAAAACAAGACACAATGGCACAGTATTCTCACAGCCCCCCACCCCCCCGCCAAAAAAAATGAATACCAGAACACTTACGGAAATGTGCAAAAACCGCAGTAGAAAGTAGAAGGTTCTTGAAAGCGGAAGTATTTTCAGGAATCAATCTAAGGTGTTTCTCATAAAGTGCTTCAATAAAGTGCTTCTCAGAAAAGTCCCATGCGCCAGAGTCCAATGGTATAGGTACATTCCCATATGATGAAGATAAATGAATAAATACAAAAAAAGGTAAATAAATAATGAAAATATGATCAACAAAATAAAGTTGTATAATGTCCTCAAACAACTTTAATTCCGGACAAGAGTTATAGTGACGTTGTACACTATGTTTAGTATGTAAGTTCCTAATATTGCCCAAATGCTCCAATACTCTTTCTTTCAGTGCCCTTGTGGTCTTACCCACAGTGTGTCCTGCTTTTTTATGCTTTTAGAGACCGTAAAAGTAAAGATTGGAATTATGAGAAGAGCCTGTTTTAATTTATCTTCTTTTGAGTACATATAATACACAGATTTACATTTAAAAGTTACATATACAGTCTATACTATTGTGTTTTTTATCCCCCCCCCCCTTAGTGGATCTATATTGTGTTGGACAGTTGGCAGCTGCCTATGGTTGGGAAGTATCTTTTTCATATTGTTATCACTGGGTGATCATTCGTGCTTATCAATTAGGAATACATTCTTCATTTATTGATAAAAATAAATCCTACCGATTCAAATGACACTTTTGTTTTGGGGTTGTGGTTAGCGCCATGGCTTAGGGACAATACTTTTACAAAGGCTTTTTCTGCGGCCTACTCATAGCTATGTGTGTAGATGAGTCAGGTATTCTTCTTCTTGTAAATGCCTGACTCATTCACCCTCCCAGCTACTAGGTTTAAGAGAAATCCAAAACTACATAATTCATTCGCTGACTGCCTGCGTCATTCTGTAGATGCCACCAACAGGGAGCAAGAATTCTCTATTATGCATTACTATGGAATATCAAGTTTGCATTACATTTTACTTAGAGTACCAGCTGATTCCATAGCACTATTACAATAGCGGAGAATGAAAACATAACAACATTAAAACTGAGATTTATCAAATTGATAATAAGATGAACACACGTGTGACATACAAGCACAGACAAAGAAAAGGCTCCTGCTCATGTGAGCTTACATTTTACTAGTTCAGAAGGAATTAGGCAGGCGATGAGCTGCTTGGGCAAGGATGGTTTGACTGGAGTGACAGTCGTGCTCCTTTTTCAGAATGGAGTTCATGGATACTAGGAGAATTGTGGTTTATGGCTATTAAAAGCAGGTTTTTAATGAAGATTTTATAGAATTAGTCTGTCTACATTATTTGTATAAGACCAGGCCCTCGGCTTATACAGTCGAGAGAAGGCTGAACTAATTTAAAACGACTATCTATTGTATGAAATTATGTCAATGACTAGGTTCTGAAATTCCATGTGTGAAGTCCAGGGGCAGCCAGTAATTACATTAATAACTTGATCTCAGCTATTTCAATAAAGAGGGCTCTGGCGCTCTAAGCCGTTAATATGTCGTCACATACATTTGTCTTCCGGGTCTGGCGTTTTTAGACAGGAAGCAGACCGTTAGAAAGTGGAGGCCTCTACTCATTGAACAAAGACTTTTGTCTCCCGGACCTTCTGCTGCTAAATAAAAATGAGGAGTCCAGGACATTGATTGATAATGCAGGATAGGCCTTGAAAAGTGAAGTACATTTTTTCCACCCTTCGAGTGCCGAGAGGTTGGATTTAACTATCCAAATTCCTGGCACCCGATGTGTGCTTAGATGGGTGACACCTGAGCAGGGGATGAGGGGGTATAGTTGGAGACTATACCCCACGGCTTTTTTTTATTACCCCTTTCCTCACTGCGCAAATGTTGGGGAAAGAGGGAGGACGATCACCCCCATCCTATTGTTAATAGAGGGGCAAAGGGAAAAGGAAGGTGGTTTTTCAAATCACCAGACAACCCCCTGAGATGCAAGGTAAACTGGCAAGCAAATGGCACATTAATGAATCTGCGAGTTACTTGCTTATTTCCTTCAACTTGACTTTCCTTCTTTCAGTCAGGTGTAGGAGGTAGTTAGCCTTAGTGGATAAGTTGTACTTTTGTCCAACTTATGTAAGTTTGCTGCTGCTTGGTATAGTTAACCATCTCACAGTTCAGCGAATAAACCCCACTGATTATTTATTATACACCTTACAGTAGATACAAGAATGGTTCCGTTTTAACCACACAGACATTATACGATTCTATGGAGTAATGGGTCTTCTTTAGCATTGCGATCAGCAGCTCAGTGTGGAGTTTGAGCATCACCCAAAATATCACCACTCACCATGGCGGCCTCCATGTCTCCAGATAAAGATAGTTTATCGGAATAAAATGAGGTGCTGTTCCGTGCTAACATACAGTGCTGTATATAGTAATGTATTTTATACCAAAAGAAAAATATCAATGGGTCTTCCTCGAATCTTGTATTGCAGTTGGCTTAGAAACCGTTTTATTGAGTTTTAACATTTAATGCTCTGTTGACTAAATGTTTTTAGGTGGCAGGTGTCCTTTAGGAATTACCTATCATCTCATTGACTTGAGGGATGCGCTGCTCTTAGATGGCACCATGTGTTGCCAGGCATGGTAGATGCTCCAAAAACAAAACATTTATTTTGATTATTGATTATTATGTGCAGTGTTACATAATTACTAAAACCATCTTGGGTAGGAGTTTACCTGTAAATTATAAATGAAATGATTTCTTTCAAGGAGCACAGCATTGTAGATTGCTTTCAAGGATGTAAGAAATATGAGTCATTGCAATATCTCCAAGGTCCTCCTTAATTTCTTCCATTTGGACCACTTATGAAAGAGGAAGTGTTAAAAGCTTAAGAAACTAATTGTAAGTGAAACAAGCTATTAGCATCAGCCATGGCAATGATAATGGAAGAGGATGAGAGAGAGAGAGCAACGTAGCCTCTAAATTCTGACATAACAGCAAAAGTTACAGAGAGAGAAAAAAGTCTGCTGGAATAACGAGTTTAACACAATTACCGAAGATGATAATGCAACAAAAAGCAGAATGGGAAGATATTTCAGAAATCCATCCATACTGTAATTGACGCAAAGAAAGATTAAGTGACTTGGCCAAATCTTCTAAAAAAAAATTGTGACTGCTGACTGCCCAAGCAGCTTTGTGCTTCTGTATAATATCCTAATCAAAACTGTTCAACATTGCAACCAGAACAAAGTGGCTGTGAAGATCTGGGATGAGATAAGAATTTATCAAGCCTTTCAAAAAGTTAGAGAACTTGACTTAGATTGAGAAGAAGGAGAAAAAGCTGGAATAATGGTGTCGGCACCAATCTGGGCCCTTCCGAGTTTATTGATTCTTGCCGTTCTCGTAAGATGTCCAGGTGAGTATATTTGTAAAAATAAATTGATTTTATGCTGCATGATTGAACACGGTTACTCAAGAAAAACAGGGTCTGTATTTTGAAGCACAACTGACTACTTTAGACAATAAGTCAATTTTCTGCCTTGGGGGGGGGTTAACTTTGTGAAATATTTTATCTATAACTTTAATCTACATGATATATCGTTACGAAATATGATATATTAACATTGTGTCTCATTAAGGAATATATTATATAATACTGAATGCCTAGTTTGTTTACAGATCCAAAAGACTAGTATTTGGCATCTATGAAATAATGTTTTATGTTTCAAACTAAATATATAATATATTTTATCTATAGGAATCCAAGCTTTTATAGGTTCGCATGGACATAAGTATAATTATATAATAGTGCAACATATCTACATTTAAGAATACAAACTTCCACCTTACATATTATTTTATGTTATATATGCTATTAACCCATAAGTATCTTCAATATTTCGGGTTTGAGTTTAACATCAGTTTTCAGACATGATTTGTTCACATGCATCCATGTATCCCTTTATCACCAAAATAGACTGCATATGTCCAAGAAATTTGGTAGAGAAGTACGCCTGGTTACTGTATAATATTCCCATAAGACTATTTCTGTAAATTCAAATATTAAAGGGGATAGAGACTGAGTAGCTCCGCCATAGAAATCCTCCCTGCCGTGAATGGTCACTTGCTTAAGGGTAATCTTAACCTCTTTAATCCTCCCCAAGCACTAGTCAAGACTTAGTGTAGGGGTAAAATAGAACTTACTTTATTGGAAACAACACAGATATTTATATATCAAATAAGGAGTATAATATTGTCAATATCCAGACAGCCCGACGCCTCCATACAGTTCCTATAGCCCTCAATGCATGCCTGGCAAAGAGTCCTTTTTCGCGTTTTTCCCAAGGGAGTGGCGGCGATCCTGGGGTATCAATGAAGTGCTCAGGGTTCAAGGATGTTACATAGTTACATAGCTATATAGGCTGAAAAAGACATGCGTCCATCAAGTTCAGCCTTTCCTATAT
>VKOC01000007.1:15788295-15801178 GCA_009364415.1 Spea multiplicata
AGAGGTGTGGGGTTTGTGTCTGTGTATTAGGTGAGGGGTATGCGTCTGTGTATTAGGCAGAGGTGAGGGGTATGTGTCTGTGTATTAGGTGGAGGTGAGAGGTTTGTGCCGGAGAGATGTCTGTGTGTTAGAGGAAAATGTATATCAGATGGGGATTGAGTCCTGGCTGATGTCAGTAGGAGCGTCGCTTGAGTTACATCCCTCCCTCCCAGACGGATACTTGTTGAAGGACCTGTTGGGCATATTGATTTCTGGGAGATGTGAGGAGAAGATTTTATTGGTAGAGCTGAACCTCCCAAGGGAAGCTTTAATCGCAGGGAAAAGGGAGTGTGCTCCTGACACCTAGTGGCCAACACTGATACTGCACTTCTTTCTAAATCATGGTTCTGGCCGTGGAAGCATTTAACCGAGTCCCTTTTTGCTTTGCTTTCTTGCTTTTGTAAATGTAAATGCTCTATTTTGCATAGCTCTTAATATTTAAAATGGTTAAAGAGCGATACTTCTCTCTAGGAAGCAAGTTTTGAGATAATTCTAGTTGGAAGTGCGTTTAAATGCTTTGTGGATGTGAATCTGTCACAGTATTCTACAGAAGCCTAGAAGTCGGAGAGAGATTGATGGAAACAATAGGAAATGTGCTTAAAAATTAAACTGTGTAAATAATATATATACTCTTCTATAGTCAATTATATAACTGTCTATCAATAGATATAAAACCCCATCTAAAGCGACACTTATAGACTTACAGTATGCCTAAAATTTTGAGAGGTGAGTAACTGGGTATATAGTTTTGAATGGATTACATAAATCCATTTATAAACAATATATATATATATATATATATATATATTATATATATATATATATATATATACTGTATAAAAAACAGTATTTTTAATAATACCAACACACCAACTGTTTTAAGACTGACATTTTCTCCAAAAACTCTGTATATGCTTTACTCCAGCACAACACCTATAGCACATGTATATGTATAAAAATTCAATATCAGCATATAATACTGTGCTTACAAAGTGGAACCTATTTTGCCACAAATTGTGCATATGAAAAAACTGTAAACTAATGTTTCAAACTTAATACAGGTAGCAAGAAAATAACCCAAAATACAAACTCCTAAAATAGGCTTCATTTTTAAAATAATTAATGAAATAGAATGTTTTGGGCTTTATGGCAGATAAGAACCATTCCTCCCATCTAGTCTGCCCATTTCTTCCTGATGTGAGGATATTAATCACTCCTTGGTCTTGTCTTAGATTCAGGATAGCTTTATACCCATCTCATGCATGTTTTAATGGTAGTAGCCTCTATTACTTCGGTTGGAAGTCCGCTTCATGTTGCTTCAAGGAAAAAAACAAGAAAAAAAATGCAGGCAGACTAGATGGGTCAAATAGATCTTATTTTTGCAGAGGAGCTTCTGTATTCAATTGCTGGATATATACCTTTTCCCTTTTGAGGGTTTTAAGGAGAAAGAAAGAACATTCAAGAAGGAAGCTCCACTGAGGCTTAGGACTGTCTTAAGAGAACACTTAACTTTTATACTTGAGATTGAGAACTAAAGTGTATGTTATATATATATATATATATATATATATATATAAACAGATGTTTGATTAATGCTGTGTAATTAATGCATCAAAGACAATTTCTCTTAATGGATGCAGCTTCTCCTTCTGCAAATCGCAGGCTAGATAATTTGCTCCATTGTGGGGTCCTGTTATATTTACAGAAAGTGATCATAACCAACTTTCGGCAGAAAAAAAACCTTGGAAAATAGACAGACTTCTTTATGAACCCTTTAGAGTTACACGCCTCAAACGTAGGAATGTAAGTGTAATAATTTGCAACTAGAGATCACGGAGGATATTGTCTCGGGGTAAGATTATTGTATAAAATAAATGTAGAAGAACCACCATTTTTACCTAATTTAGTAATATTGATACTGTACCTACTAAAATACTAAACCGACGATGGATACTGGAAGAGAAGTGAATGATCGTATGGTTGCTCAGATTCCCTGTGATTTTGTTTCAGATTTCTGCGTTGTGTTGAGGATTTTGGTGATGGGGGTTGATCATTTTAACGTCCTGATTTCACTAGAATCAACTGGGTTTGGACTTTCATAAAGCATGACATGTTTGTGTTACTGAAAACACGCCATGGTGTCGATGCAAGAACATCCAATAAAAGAAACTCTCCTCTTATCACACAGCACCAAGGCTCTGCCGTGTAGCGTGTTCGCAGAACCAGACACCACTCCATCATACTATGGTGGGCGGCTGGTGCCTTCTTTAAGGAACAGGTACGTTCAGGTGATGCTGAGGGTCACGAGAGGTTGCACTTGTATATGAATTTCAAATATTTAAAGGTCCAGCCCCCTCTTACGAGTTGTTTGATTGTCTTGTTGCACGTCTGAGTTGCTTGTGCTGATTTTGAGTTCTATTTGCTTGCAGTCTGGCCATTGACCTTCAGCGCTACATCTGACCTGTCTTCTCCTTGTTCTCTGGTGCTTCACTATGGATTACTCAGCGCCAGTCATGGGTTCCTCTGCCACTATGTGACAACTTTTTACTGCAGAAAATGGAATGGCGTCTCTGACCGGGGTGCCATGCCTCTTCCACAAGCTGCTAAGTAAATCCTCGTACTCAAGGACTGGCTGGAGAGCCACCGTCCTTTACTGTTTCAATGCAGACTACACAGGTGAAAGACATCATTTTTATTTTGTGAATTGTGAATTACTCAGTAAATAAAGCCAAGCTAATAACATGCATTGAAAAGCTGTAGATATTAATCCCACTTGCTGTGGATAGACCTAATGGTAAATGTCACCGAGTTACATGTTTTATATACGTTAATATAGCGACTCCAGAACAGGACGGCGCCGATCAATCTGAATATTGGCTTTATCCAGTCAGGCGTTTGATGTTACATGAACGTAACCGATTGGAGAGGTTGTTAATTGCCCATTGTGCTGATCAGCTCTGTAACTCAATTGATTTAACAGGGATCAATGAGCTGATTTACTGTCTTACTAACTCTAGGTCTGGACACCTCATCAATAGATGGTTACTTAGGGACGATCGGCACATAAAGTGTGGAACAGATGTTAAACGTCACCTCTCCGTACCTGCTTAGAAACATGAACCCTTTCTGTGTATAGAATAGAGCGGGGCATATGTTTGTTTTCTTATTAAACATTAATTAAAACTTAATCTGGTTGCTATTAAAAAAATATAAAGGTACAATTTGTTATTTGATCAAGAACTTTGAATGTTTTCAGTAAAATGCTTATAAAAGCATAGAGTCAGATTTGAATCATGGCTGATAAGGTGCTATGTTTCTGTAAATCATTTTAAAATTAGAAGTCTATTTGGAATTATAAAATTATTTTAAAATAATATTTTTTCATGTTTTCACTGAAAACAAATGAATACTGTGGAAAAATTGATGCTTTTTAAGCTATTCAGCTTAAAAAAAGGTGTTTTTACACTTGTTACATTTTGTTAAATTCCCAAAGACCAAATTAGAAGATGGTAACAGCACAGTCATTTTAGGGGCAACTTGGGTGGCATTTGAACCTCCTCATTACCTTCAGCCCATGTGCGGTCCTCGGCATGGGCTTCATTATACTGTGCATGGGCACCAGTGAAGAAGTGGCAATCCTATCTGCACAAGCCTGAGGGCCCAAGACTAGATGACCAGGGACCTTTTTAGAAAGTGAGCCCTTAATGGTGTGTTGTCTATTCCCAGTGATGTGTTCTGGACTAGACTGACTAGGCCTAGGTCGGTAGCCCCTCTGCCACATAATAGGGAGTCTGATTGCACTTAATGGGCTATTTTAAAAGGGAGACCACGGATCTCCCAAACCAGCTCAATAACCCTGTGGGGGACTGTTTTGAGTCGACACAGCCCTCCATAGTTTCCTTCTGCGCCGTGCATCCTTAAAAAGGAGAACGCCAGGATGTAACATCATATCCCGATGCCCAACAATAAAGATGGCGGAGAAGAGTGGGCAGCTTGTCAAGCCTGGGACAGCCCCGGGGGTAAATATGCCACTGCTCCTTCTCCATAGGCTATGTGATGGATCGTTATTTAAATACCAGCATCACATTATCCTAACTTTATTTTGAGGAACATGAAATCAACAGTTAGCAAATGACTTTTTCCTGGTGCTTCTCATAATCACACGCATCTTAGGTTCTAAAATTAATGTAGCTATTAATATGGTTTAACGCAAGTGCTCACTGTAGCGTACATATTCATCAATCCTGAGTATAATAGGCCATTTTATATGCTGATAAAATTCTTAACTACGAAACATTAGATCTTCAGTTTTTCACCTGCTGTAATTATTACTACAACAACAGGTCAAACATGTACAGATTTTTAAAAAAATAAGCAAAACAGCTTGGAATTACTGAACCTATATGTTAGTTACAGGCATTGTCGTGCTTTGTTAAATTGTTACAAACATGGAAGATAAATATATAATTAACTTCCTCGTTTCATCAGTTCTAAACATTCCGATCAGTTTTCGTCTCCAAATAACACTGTAGACTAAAGTTTCGTAATGCAGCAGTGTTGATTTATTTTGGGTACGCGCGCTTGTGTTGAAGGAAGTGGTCCCTCACCTGCGGTTGGAGATCAGGAGGACAACTGCTCCTATTTGCTCTCCTTCTTTTTCCGGGTAAATAGGTGCAGGGAGATAGATGGTTTTGCTGATAATGTGATCTCTAATGTTGTTCACCCTCAAAGTGCCTTCATTGGATCTCGTTATTATGGACCAGAAACATACGGGCTGTTAGGGAGCAGTGCCCTGTATGGATTTGTCTGAAACATAGGAATGAACCACCATTCCCCATTGCAGTAAATGGAGAGAAACTCAGATTTTGTATTGTTTTTATCATTCATTCTTTCATTTATTGATTCATAGGCAAGCAGAAACAAAAAAAAGGTGCAGGTGTGTAGTTGAAACAAGCAATTTGTTTATCCCGCTGTTGAGCTGAACCTGTTACGTCACATACTGAGAAATACATTGTATGCCCAAGCAAACATGGTGAATGGTGGCCGGACATGTGTCCTTTCTTCATGGTCTAGTCAGGTTATTTATATGCCAGATGCATTGCAAAACCTTATAAATTATACACAAAATAAAAACTATAATTTGGAAAAATGTATTCAAATCATGCAACAGCCATCCTTCGATCGGGTAATTCTAAATATCTCACGCCAGCTGCCAGTTTGACCACATTACTGCCATGGAACAAACGTATGCCAGCAGGGCTACAAGGTAAATCCGGAAGAGGAGGATGTCCAGTATGTATCCAACCTGTAGCCACTCCTTGGTAATCTCATGTTCATCGCTTTTCTCTAAGTAGTTTCGAATCGAAGCAACCTCCTTCTGGATTCCGTCTAAAATTCCAAGGACTTCACCCTTAGTTAGAATCTCTCCCCCCGGCATCTCGTTCTCGTTTTCAATGCTGTGTTTAGACATTTTTTCTGCAGAATAGAGGAGAAACATAAGCACGTGAGTTCAGCCATACATTTCCATTTTATTTACCACTAAATAGGCTGATTGACCTCAACCAAGCATCTACTTTCTCATAAATGAGTTTTTCTGTTCTCTAGACCAACTCTCCATAATCGTGCTTTTGATTACCCAGTTAAGCTTCTTCCATAATAATGGGTTGATTTAAGATATTCTTGCACATCCTAATGTACGCTTCATGTAAAGTCTACATCACTGGCAATGATAGATTATTACAATTATTCAAATGGGTCCTTTGGTGACAAAATTGTAGGTCATGGGAATGACCATTGACACACCAAATGTTGGTGGTATACATGTTATATATTTATATATTCTTTGTCTAACTACATTTTGTGTCAATGTTAGGGGATTATAAAGGAGAAAACATATCTGAATGATTGTCCGCTTACATAGACTAAATGTTTCACACTTTCATTTCGCTCCATACTGTAGAAGACTGGGGCATACATCATTTTTGTCTGGGCGAACTCATAATCAATCCATGATGTCATCTATTTCCTTTTCTTGAGTAAAGGCTCCATCTCCCTTTACATGATGTCAACACCGTGAAAGTACTTTATAGAGTGAACAAGACTGCCATTGCATTACAGTATATACAATATAACATACACTATATACTGCACTATGCACTATGTGTATTGTAATGCACTTATAATGTATAAAGTATAGCTGTCAAACACAGAATTGGGTGTTCATGGTGATACATACAACAAAACCCCATCTATTGTTATTCCGTACGAACCTTTTCTTAGACTGCTATTCCCTGAAACCTACTCCAGTGTAAATGAGAGATATGGCCTCCATTTATCCGTGGTGACTACCATTGGAAAATGAAGAGAATAGAAGTTTATACAAAATTATCTGAAAACCTCTGATTGGGTCTAACTGAAATCTGAATTTCAGCCAATCACACATCGCCTCTCAATTGCCAAAAATCATTTGTGATTAAATATAGCCCTGCAGCTTGTTCATAAATTCAAACCACATTATCTCCTTTTGCCTATACAGGCTGCCATCAGCTATTTGTGTGTCTTTGTTTAAACCCTAATGCGGCTTAGGCTTGTGTATGCGAGAAAATATGTAATATTTGCCTTTTGCGGTTTATTTAGGATCCTGTACTGTGCATTGACACAAAGAGGGTTGTTATCAGCTGGTATATATAGTAAGCGCTATATTAACTGTGTTTAAATGTTAATCTTTGGTCCATCTAGATTAAACAAGGGTACCATTGGATAAGCAAATACTTTGATCTCCATGTTTTAAATGGGCTATAAGGGATGTAAGTAAGAGGTAATACTTGAAAGTTAGAGGTGATACTAAGTTAGACTGTGGGAAAAGGTAATAGGAATACTTCCGCTTGAGTTATTCTGTGCGTATGGAGTATTCTGTCCAAATGTATTCTTGTATAGCTGCAAGAAGGATCTACAATAACAAAGTTGTGTTGAGTTGTTTAAAAATGTTATTTTGCATGATAAACCGTTTGTCAGAGGGGTTGTTAGGATCTTTGTAGCATGATGGGACATGGATGAGCATCACAGGACTATGATAGACTATAAATCCTGTCAAATGCTACAAAGTGGCAGAAGTTGCTTATTGCGGACTGTAAGGACTTACTGGGAGTGTCCTGTGACATTCTCCATGTCAATCTGCTCCTCGCCAGTGGGAACAGCGTCCACCAGCATCAGCCCCCCCGCGCCACCTACTCCCAATGGATTCTGTGAGCATCCTGTATCTTAACCAACCTCATATGTATCCAGAAGGGTGATGAATAGTAGATAGCATTCAAGGCACAATGTGGACACTACGAGTATACACTCATGCCCTCTGGACTTTTTTATGCTCCTTTCGTCTTCCAGGGGTGTGTGGATGACTACATACAACACCAGTGGTGAAGTGGGGTGCCATAGCACTAACAGACTTTCTTCTTTGGCTGTACAGTAGGCTGCATCTGGCCCTACACAGCAATGCGCAAAATGTGATGGCTTGTCAGCTCATGGACGTGACACCATTTGACCCCAGCTAACCTTTTAGCACCTTGGGTAGCCTTGTTCTCCTGCTGGGCTGCTTATAGTAACGCCAAGACTTCACTTTGCCTTTTGTTGGTGGATCATTTCTGCACAGTTCCAATGACTTTTCTACACCTGGCTTGTTTTTTTAAAACCTTGTCTCCTGCTTTCTTAATTAGCGGATCTGGTTTTTCGCCTGTCTTGCCCTTCACTTCGCATTCTGCATTGAGATTCATATTAGGTGACTTTGTTCCTCTCCTGAGACCATAGCTAGCACTAAGTTTGGATGCTTGCCTTTGAGGGTCTGCTCCCATCTCCTGTTGCATTGTCCAACTGTCTCTGCACCGGGGGGGGGGGGTCCACGTGCCTACCAGTTAATTCATCAGCATGGAACTCACACAATGACATAAATATAGCACTACTTTTTAATTTTTTCAGCATTCTATTAAGATTGGCAATCACAGTTACTGGCACTTGGTTTGAAATAAAATACAATGTGACCCCACCTTTACCTTAAGCATCACAAGTATTTTTTTTAAATCAGATTAGTGAACAGTTGTATGGCTTTGTGATACGCTAAGGGATAATTTAAGCCGTTTGGGGGTAATAGTTAAGTTGAAACTGATGCTTCACCGACATGAGTTCTTCAAGTACTTAAACATAAAATATAAAGCCATTATACATATAGAGTCAGCCCTCACCAGCATCACTGTTCTCCATGTTCCAGGATATATCCGATCTGCTGGAGTATGATGCCCCAATCCTCTTTGGTTCCTTGATACACAGTAACAATGTTATCCTCTCCAGCACCAGTTTCTTCACCCACTCAGGAACCCGAGGCTGGAGATGCTGTTTGTGGACTATTCGCACTATGAAGATGCTCTCTGTCAAGCTGATCAAAAGTAATGCCATGCATACTATGAAATATACACCTAAGACGGTTGAAGAAGTATTACGTTAGACAAAGGAGCGCAGATTACGAAATAATTACTGCAAAATACATACACTTGTTTCTTCAAAGGTATCTAAAATAAAATCTTTTTTTTCAAATAACAGTAAACTAATTCATGTCCAGTGGAAACTGCATTGGGTCCTTTTCCATGGTAACGGATAAGTGACATTGGGTGATGAAGGTATAGCCATTTGTTTTTTTCATGTCAGGAAGCAACCAAACTGTAGTGTTCACCTGAACAGAACTAGATGCTTGTGAATGTAGGCATTCTTGTTCCAAAAGATTGTAGTTTAATAACTATACCCAAAGTATTGGGGAGATCTGTCTTTAACAGAGAGCAAAAGAGACAGCTGCAGCAGGCCCAGACATACCATAGGCAACTGTCTCTTTTGGGTTCCTCAAGAGAAGTGAGTGAAGGCTGAAATAGGGGTGAAGTTCAATAGCAGACCTCTTAGGTCTGTCTTTTGGTGTCTGTGCATTACTCCGTACATGTTTACGGAACATGGCACATCATCCCTGAGAACTCTGAGTTCTCTCTGAGGAACCCCCAGTTAATTCAAGACTAGCTCAGCCACCACACAAAGCTACTCCCAGCAGAGAGAGAACTCCAGGAGACCTACCCAGTTCCCAGGTACATCACATCCCTGAGCCCCGGATCAAGCAGAATACAGATTGGTGGGATTACACGGTGGAAGGTACAAAGTGGGTTTAAGGAGTGGGCACTAGGTGAGGTTTACCCATCACCTCAGTATTAATAAGGACAGCCGCGCACAAAACCAAACACAATCTAAGAATCTTTGAATTTACTTGGTTTTCTACACAATCAAGTAAAATATTGTTTTCATTGCTGCCTTTCAAAAAATGCCTCTGTGAGCTATGAGTATGGTGGATACCTTTGTAAAGTTCTGTTTGTTTGAGCCAAGAAATATTGTTCTGGTCATATATTTCAGCTATCTTTATTATTTTTTCATATTTTATTATCACAAAGACATTCATATCTTGCTAGCTTGATTCATTTTTACTGTGTACAAACATAAATAATTCTCTAGTACTCAGTCTTATAATTTAACGCTGTTTGGTATTGCAAAGTACAATGAATTTGTAAACAAAATAAATAAAAAAAAAGCTTATTTTAGTTGAAACTTTGGGAACGATATAAATGTTGAAGTGGAGAAAAAAACACCTTTTCTTCTAGTTCCTCGACTAGATTAAGGGGGGGGTTCTGTAAGGGTTCTTGCTAATCCTGGGCAGGGTTCACTTAATAATTAATTAATAATGTCCCCTCTACCCAGCAAGCATTTACCAATGATCTGTCCTGGATATGAAATTGCTCATAGGTGTGGAGGGCTTAAACAAGCTCTAGTTTCAACATCACTGCCAGACATCTTCTTGTGCAGGGGTTTTTACACGGTCCCTTTTTGATGAATTGATGTTGGACAGGACTAGACACTGTGATTGTTGTATCCTAAATCTTTTCTGATCTTCCATGTTAATGGGTCGCCTGACTTGGTTTCCCACCAGGCCATATTATGCCAGTCCCCCCCCCCCTGATGGTTGTGGTCATGTCATAGATAAAAGAAAAAGCATATCCATTCATACCTACTAATGGAGTTCCAATGGCTGTAGCAGGCAAAGTATCTGACACAATGATGAGAAAAACTGAGTACCCCAGGAGAAGTGTGATCTTAAAAGAGATCCTTTCTCCGCACTCTGGTGGGAGATAGTATCCAATTATATCCATAATCACAAGAAACATGCTGGGCAGCAGCAAATTCACTACATAGAAGAGGGGTCTCCTTTTCATAACTATCTGCAACAGAATAGATATAGTGCAGTTAGCATTCAACTCAGAAAATAGAACAATAATAATTTGAAGACGAATAGTTTGATAAAAAGTAAGACATTCTTACATATGGCACAGAATCCACCACTATCAAACAGTTGCTAAAATAAAGCTAAAGCTAAAGTACCACAGTCAATGTGTGCCTCAGTATATAGTGATGGGTGTTATGCTGTACCCCTGTCAATGTTTGCCTCGGTATATTGTGATAGGTGTTATGCTGTACCACCGTCAATGTCTGCCTTAGTTATATAATAACAGTTATGCTGTAGCACCGTCAATGTTTGCCTCAGTATATAGTGACAGGTGTTATGCTGTTCCACCGTCAGTGCATGCCTCAGTATATAACTATAACAGTTATCCTATATCACTGTCAATGTTTGCCTCAGTATATAAAGATAACAGTTATGCTGTACCACCGCCAATGTTTGCCTTGGTATATAAAAACAGTTATGTTATACCCCCATCAATGTCTGCCTCAGTATATAATGATAACAGTTATGCTGTACCCTGTCAATGTCTGCATCAGTTTATAAAAACAGTTATGCTGTACTCCTGTCAATCTTTGCCTAAGGATAGAAGCTATGAAGTGTGTGTGTGTGGGGGGGTGTCACATAGAGGATCTGCCCCAGGTGTGAAATACTCTAGGTACGCCCCTGTGTGGTTGCGATGTAGACTATTTTTTTAGGTCAATGTAAGTATTGCTTGGCTTATCATTTGCAAGTAGGAGGCTTCCTGTAAGGAACCAGACATAGCCCATGTCAGCCCTAACGCAGCCGCCGGTGGGACCCATTGCTTGTTCGGCTCTAGACAAGACTTTTTACCAAAGCGTAACTCACATTGAATGTGATCTCTCCAAAGTTTGTTTCTTGTTCGTAGAAAATGCTGTAACGCGGTAACACATAAATAAGGTCCCACTCTCCATCATTCCTGAAAATATGATCATCTGTCTTTATCTCATCTGGAGTTCTCCATAGGGAAACATTGATATCCTGAACTAGAAAACCAAAAAGAAAAATAGATAAATGTTACTTGCCTCAAATCATTCACAATGATAATTCCATGTGAAGGAGTGAAAACATGCACTCAACTTTTACACAAAGTGATTTCGCATTACTTAGGGAATGTACAGTTCATGTGACTCAAAGCACTATTACAAGCAATCTCATCACTCCCCAAAATAACAAGAACATCATGAAATACAATGTAGAGGGGTCATAGACATGCACTACAAGCACAGCTGAAATAAGGGGGAGTCATATTTAGTACTAAATCTGTCACAAGTAGTAACAAGTGCTAGGTATTCTAAATTTGCACGCACAGGATCCATATGTAATATGTACTATATATATGGATATTTCAGTCGTGATTTATTGTACAGGTGGAAGCACATTCCAAATATACCTAGTGACAGCTGTTATATGTAATAACCTGATATTAGCATCTTTATGGTCACAGCAAACAAAATAGAATACACTTCATTTTGCATAACCTTGCTGTTTTAAACGCATGCCTGACGTTCTACCTGTAGATGGCTGCTTCAATGTCATCGGCGAAGGCTAGGAATTATTAATCGTTTTGGAAATATAGACGCTCACTATCGTAAGTAGCGTAGGAACTTATTCAGAGGGGTAAATTCCCAAATAACTACAGACACAACCAATTCGAGACAAACAAAAACTTATATTTACATGTATTTACTTCATGTATAATAATTATAATTATAATGTATATGATCGGTTCCGTCTAAACCCAGCAGATGAAACAAAAAAAAGGTGAGAATTAACAATATATATATAGTATATCCTATATATGTATAGACACAAAGTAAGCTGTCATGGATTTATGTTAATATGCATTTTTCCATGTTCCCTATTTATTGATTTGTAGTAGGAGAACGCCCGGCACAGGTGGATGAATGAAAATGAATTCTTAAATTCTAAAGGTTTCTCCACACTTTCCATAAAGGATTTTTCTTGAGTTGATTTTTCATGATTTTTCTTGAGTTCAGTTTTTGGAGACTTCCTGTCCACAGTCTAGACAACAATGATGAAGTCGCTGCAATTAGAAACCCCTAGAGTTCTCACTATTAAGTTAAAAGCACTGGATGAGTGATACACAAAGGATTATAGCTTTTCAAGTGTAACGCATAGGGGTTGGTGGTTGTGCCTTATTTCCAATTCCATATGAAAGTTCTCATGTTTATTGCATACAATATATACAATATATGATTAGTAGGAGAACTAATTTATTTCTGACTTACAGAACCCGGTAACTTGTCTCCTATGCCAGTACTGAAGTTTTCTCAATGTTCTGACACAAGCATCGTTATAAGTCAATTCCACCCATCACAATTCTTTCTCTGCATACTTTTGCTGGGTAATACAGCTATGTCTTCTAACATTTTACTGCCGTTACCTAACTTCTGTTACTTCATAGAGTTCACTGTGTATCTACTTCTTGAATACATTCTATGTTCATTTGTCAGGCCCTGTTTCTGTGCTTCTAGGTAACGGGAG
>VKOC01000007.1:15801278-15811662 GCA_009364415.1 Spea multiplicata
ATACATATATATATATGTGTGTAAAGGCAGGGGTGTGTGTGGTGAGGGCAGTGTATAAATGTGTATGTATGGACAGGCATATGTGTAGATATATATATAGATATATATACATATCTACACACATATATATATATATATTATATATATATATATACACATATATATATTATATATGTGTGTGTGTGTGTGTGTGTAAGGGCAGTGCATGTATGTATATGTCAGCCAGCAAATCAACCAGCAAATCACCGGTAAGGTACATCGCTTGCCGTGACTGGCTGGTTGTTGTACGCTGGGTAGAGGGGTAGTCTTATACGGCGAGTATAGTCCAAACTCTATATTTGGACTGTAAAAGTTGGGGGTCGTCTTATACGCCCAGTCGTCTTATACGCCGGAATATACGGTATGATGTGTAAGCCTATGCGTACAAGATATGTTCTCCAGATATTACATTGCGATTGTGTCAAATTCATAATATAATCATAATATAATAAAAGGAATCATGGTACATTATTAAATATAAACCCTTACTTAAATTAACTAAATAACCTGGTTAAAACTTATCTAAATAGCATATTACATTTATTACAATTTTGGAAGGTTTTGGAGACCCTGCATCTTCATTCTGTTCGATTATGCATAAAGATATAACAAGCAATACGGTACTTAACGTTTCCCGTTCACCATTAATTGATGTGATAATTTAGTTATTTTATTAAAAATATATTTTTGTAGATAATACGCACTACATTTTTAAGATATCATTTTGAGCCTTTTCAATTGCAGACCTATTTTTTTGGACACATGTCCCAAACAAGATAAAGCTCTTGCAAAGAAATTTGCAGTCCCAAATACCATGACTTTTTGATCTGCGATAGATACCTCAAACATAACCTCCTATGGTCCTTGGTCATTAAAAGTTTTTTTTGGAATATCTTTTTTGGGCCAATAGGTCAGGCATATATATTAAGCCATAGTCGCTAGTGTTTCATCCAAATGTTAAATATGTTGTAGATTTACTAATTGCCCCACAGGGTCTTAATGTGTTGGGGATGCTAGACGCCATGAGCAGGGGTAGAGGGTAGATGGACCCTGTGCAGCTTCTTCAGTGTGTAGACAGCTGTTTGATTTTGAGACTCTGTTCTAAGACTCCTCACGCTCTCAAACTTTGGCACTGCAATAAGTTAACCTTGTGTTCTTAAATCAGATGCCTTGTAAGGTTTTCTACCAGATTTACTGCTAATGTCTCCCAAGTCCTGTAATGCAAAGAATGATTTTTACTTCATCTTAAGGGGTAACCCTAAATAGTTCCTGTCTCAGCATTCTATTAGTTAAGGGTCTGGAATTTGATATTTTTGCTAATGTGATTTTTACTACCGGTATTTACTAAAGTTACGTTTTATGGGCATTGATTTTTGTCACCATGACCTCTTGGCAAGTACCCCCTTGCGTTGGCCAGTAAGTGGTCATTTCAGTGATTTTAGTGAGATAAAGCAAAATCTTTTTTTAGAACAAAGTATTTTTAGGCTGCAGGTGAAGTTCCTTTGACATGCTGGAGGTTTATTAGTCTCTTCACAAAACCATAATCCTTTGCCTTTAATTGTCTTCTCTGTTTAATAAGTTTTCACATTCTCGTTTATTTATTTTCCTCCTAGCCGGATCCAAGGCGTATACATGTGAGCAGTGTGGAGCTCAGTTTTCTAAAGAAGATGCCTATGAAGCTCATCGAAGGACGCATACAGGTGTGTACAAACGTTCCTTCGCTAAACATGGCTTTCATATACATGTGCACCTAGTCATCCCCTGGAACATACAACCCTTTGTGGGTGACCACCGGCTTACACTTGTTTAAAGGAGTTTGGGGCACAGATCAGTTGCACCCGCGCTGTCCCACCACAGTGGCGCAAAGTACCTGCATTTGCTTTTGGGCGATCAAAGGTCAAAATAAAACATCCTTCATAACCTAGATCCTAATTGGATGACATGAAATACAAAGCTGATGTTCCCACTCTGTACAAAGGCGTTTCTGTCAATGAACGGCAACCCATGGGTTAAAAAAAAATCTAACTCTAGCTGGGCATGAAGATCATCTCAAATAAGCAATTGTCTAGATGCTATACATCTGAGTGGCCGTGGCCTCGTCAATTTACTCTCGATTCTTCTGAGTGAGAGTATATGGTAAAACTTAAGTGATGACTGATTGACCTTATTTTTGCCCCTGTAATATGTTGACAATATACAGCATACCGAATAAAAATTATTAGATGTGTTATTTGGCTGGTATGTATTTGCAGCTGGGTTTTGTGGAACTATAAAAGAGATGTCCCCAAACGCCCTGTCCTTCGAGAGTCTCTGCCCTTGACCTTGGCACACAAACTGTCTGATTTTAGAAGCTTGTGGTTTCACTAGGAGCCAACTGCCTGCCAGAGACACCTCCTAGACAGCCCAAAATAGGTCACAACGGGTCACAGTGACAAGACTCCAACCACTGTATTGGATGCTCATGTATATGTAAACACGCTATTTATTTTGGTCACTTCTTTTGTTTATAATGTTACATTGAACCAAAGCAGTTTCTTGTACACAACTGTCCTTGTGCTATATTTTTTTATATATTTTTTATATCATTTTTTTTTCACGGACACTGTAGTCAACGCAGTTAAGATTTTCCTAGTGGTGCATCTAACCAGGAGTCCAGCTAGATTGGACTATAACCTGTAGGCTGGTTAAACATCATGGGAGTTGTACTGCTCAGTTCATTAAACTTCCGAGGGTTGCATATTGCTATTCTTCTTCTGTACAGATCATACATAAAAAAAAATGTATATCCATACAATATATACTAATAGCATTGTACCTGGCAGTCATTCAATCTCTAGACTAACTTGATGACGATGATATATGTAAATTTCGAGCTTTTTAAGCAGGGTCCTCCTCGCGTTTTGCTCCTAACTCTAAAACTTATGATGGGCTACTAGTTATGTCTTATTTAACCAATGTACAGCATTGCAGAATGTGATGGCCCCATTTAAATCAATAAATGACATGTTAAAACATCTTATAATGTTAAATATTTCATTTATTGCAAGTAATGTCAAACCTCTACAGGTAATGTACGTATGTGATGCGTAATCACTCATAGATTATTTGGACAAATGTAACCTTGAACATCAACCTGCCTTGTATTACTTGGTGGGCATCAGTAGCCCAAAAGCTAGAAATTTAAGTATAAAGATGGAATACAGTTCACATTCTTGTCCTGAAAGCACGTAAAACTTGTATTGTATACATTGAAATTTATTTTTAAGAGCTCAACTAGAGTCAACTAAACTTTTATAAGAAGCAAACACCGGATCTCTCTTCGTGTGACAGTCCATGCCTTGAGTGTAAGTGCTGTATGCCCTGTGCACAAATAAAAATGATAATGTAATACTTTTTTAGTGCATCCAAGTGTCTTAGCACCCAAGAGCTCATCAGCGAGACTAGGCAAAAAGATTGGCAGAGAAGAAGCTCCATCCAAAATAACCTGTAACACAATGTGATTTAAATGAAAGCACAGTGGCGTTCCGAGGATTAACTCCTGGCCTTTTGTGTACCAGAGATGGTAATAAAGAGTGTTATCCATTGTTGTAGAGTATACCATACTGATTGGGTAAAATAGGTAACGGTGGTAGACTGTAGTTTAAATACCACTTTCTGATGTTTCCGTAATGCTCCCAACCACTAACCTAGACATTCTTACCGTGACAATGCCGTTGGTTAGGGATTAGCAAGAGGGCAGATTTGACCTTTAAACTCTTGCCAACAAAAGCCTTATGATTATGGAGTCAGCAGTCTTTGTACTGTGGCCGCTAGGAAAAGCTTTGTTAGCCCCCTTCCTCCAAAGGAAGATGAAAGTGTCTTGCGTTTTATAATTCAGCACAGTAGATTACAGTGTGAATTGATTATCACCTTTCCTGCCAACGAGATGTTCCTCTGACACGCTGTACATACATGCAATATGTCCTATAATTAAATACATCGGACACAAGAACTTGAAGGACTGGTCTTTAAGGATATCTTATGTTATGAATCTGTAAGGCCACTGGACATTATTGCAAATTAGGTACAAAAATATCTTTAACAAAGCTATTCTACTACGATCCTAGGTGGCAGTGTGGCTTTTTTGCACAGGTTTACGAAAGAGACCAATTTTAGTTTGAGGACTGATTATAAAATCTTTGTCCAGTTACAGGGTTGGCTCTTGGTCTGACCTAAGGACCTTTTCCTTTTCCTTTGTACATCGAGGGCTTGATCAGCAGCCAACACAAACGTCCCCTCGTCTCCTTACCCTTCTATTTTATTAGTAAAAGGGCATATAATAGCCAAAAGTAACAATGTACACATCTTCAAAAGTAAAATACTACATTGGGTGCAACAAAAATGTTTTATTATACGCATGGTTAAACAGGAACGATATTATCTTTCTACATTTCTCATACATGCAGTACTCCCCACCAGCCAGCTCCGACGGTGGCTTGCTCAAGAGTTCCAGGGGTTCTAACAAAGTCTGTTGAGTCTGTATGGGACACTAAATCGTCCTTTTTAATGTTCTGGCATGTATACATTTTCATTATTATGGCTGAGCAAGTGACCATGTGGTGAGCTGGACCACAACTAACTCAATATTTGCGTTTGTATAAATTAGAAGGCCAACTGTGCAACAGAGACCGAGTAGATTAGGTATGAATAGAGATTCTGGAGCAATCTCTGAAATGTAGGTATGTCCCAATCAAAGGAAAGTCTTATCACTCCATTCCATTGGTTGCTTTTGTAATATGACCAACAAACAATGGAATTTGTTTTGTGTGAAACCGCACTGTTTTACAGGAAACATGCTTTTTTGGCAAAACTTTGTGGAAGCCTTAATTGCAGGCTTCAATTGGAGACAACAGTCATGTTGTTATTTCTGAATGCCAATTTTGGGGCATAATGTCATAAAATGACTGTTATGTTCTCTTGCCTCAGTATTAACTTTATTAAGAAAGATAAAGCTAGAATCCTGGGTAACAAACTGGCATCCCATGGGAATCTTACATTCAAATTAATGAATGGCTTTCATTTTTCATATTAACTTTAACTTCACAAAATGTTTGCCAACATTTGGCCAGTTGGTCAACTGGTTGTTATGTGAAGTTGCAATTTAACTCTAGTCTTGCAGAACTTTGTATCTCAGGCCTATTTAGTTAAATGAACATTTCATCTGTACCAAAAGTTTTTTTTTTAATATTTTCCCCCCATTCAAAAGGACAAGTACCCCAAGGGACACTGTCCCTTTTAACCTAGGAAGCAGCAGGGAAGGTGTTAACCTTGTTTGGTACAGTTAGTTGCAAGGTCTTCTGCCGCCAAAGGCTTTAACGTTTCACTGTCACTTGCTTCATTCAGATGTCCGTGGGGACGCCCCAAGTGTGATTGTTAATGGCGGCCCCTATTGTCTCTATCCATTGGGGATGCAGACAATGGACATAGGAAAAAAAAACCAGAATGAACCTTGCCATGTCCCTGCTTGAAAAGACTTGGGACGGAGAGGTCAGGGTGAAGGGGGTGTGACAAATATGGCCTCTTATTCACAGAGGACATTTCTTTGTGCTCACGCTGGCCAGATGGCCTCTGGAATAAATTTAGCCTAGTCTAACACTAGAAGATGGGGGGTGGGTTCCAAACAAGTGTTATTACATCTTTGTAAGAAAGTATGGGGAGCCGTCCTTCTCCCTGTTATTTATCTCTCTATTATAAAATCACAGCTACAACAAAGCCAACAGGGAGCTGCATCTTTGTTCTCCCAATTTAACAATCAATGTACTTTGAGAAAAAGCGAGGGTGAAAGTGGACAAACATTAGAGGAACAGGTCCTAATTTAGGTTGCTAGAGTAAAATTTGTATTGCATGTCTCTGTGTAATCGCTAGAGCCACAATTTATGCACACGGCATTAACAGGAAGGTTTTGTGAAGAATGACGAGGCGTCTGCAAGCAATGAATACAATATAGAGAATTCCTAACAATCTAATAAAGGCTGATAAGTTGGGGGGGGGGGATAGGAGTCACTTCCATAGAGTAACAGTAGCTTACACTGGTGGTAAGTGACTGATGGATAGTCTAGGCCTTTTCTACTAACTATAATAATATAATTTTCAATAATTTTGTCACATAACCACTTCATTAATGTTTCCATATGAAATGATCACTGATTGTTGTTGAATCGTTTGTTCTGTGCCTTCCTGCTTCTCTTCCAGTGCAAAGACAGGGTAGAAGGGTATGACATCATAACTAGGCGCCTCGAGGCTGACGAGAATGATTTTACCCCTTCTTTGGGTCATCAAACGTCCCTGAAAGAACTCGTGGTAGAGGGTTTGCAATGACATAGGTTGGTCCAGCACCCTGGGTTTAACAATATATGTAGTTTGGAAGTCTGGCCCTTTCTGCTTAAGTGGTGCAATATTAGTCAGCCTGGCTAAGTGTGCTCAACTAGCCAATAGTGGATAAGTATTGTGTGGGGTAACAGCACTTGAAAGATTGTAATTTCTCCACATGCCTAAAATGTGCTGCCTCATTTGGCAATAGTTCGCTAAATCTCTTCTTTATTTATCTTCTTTTTCTCTTCTTTTAGTTTTTCTCAGTTCCAAATCAGGAGGCTACTTCTTGCTTCCTCCACTTAACCAAGTGTGTTTTATTACGACCTTTATCATACATTGAAAAGATCACCCGTACTGGCATTGCATACCAACATTTAATAATGTACCGGTAGCCTCTTTTAGTTAAATATTCTATTCCCGTAAGAAGCTAGTTCACGGCCACCACAGCGCTGCTAAATATTTGCCATTGATTTTCAATACTTATGCAATGAAATGCTGGAAAGCTCTTCTGACACACAGTGGATCACAGGATGGCTTCAGGTTGCAGCGTAATCTTTGACTGACACCAGTCTTTCAGGAGACGTTCAGTTGTGTTGGTTCTCCATAATTTCCTCAATCCACAATTTGTACTCTCCGTGTCAATGGTGAATATTGTCAGTTTTAATGCTATTGTCCATTTGCCTCCTTCCTTGTAATATTGCTACGGAATCTGCTGGTAAAATAAATGAAGTTGATTCTTATTACATGCCAGATGTTCTTTAGTATTGATGAATGATTCAATTGGAAATTTAGCTACATAGAGATAAGCTTTACCTATACTTAGCAGGTAGTGATTTCACAAAACATTATACTCAAGTGTTACCGAATACTGAAGTATCGATGGATAACAATCAGTTTTAATCTGAGTTCTGAAGGTTGGATTTAGAGCAAAAGTGGCTATTTAGTTTTTTGGCTAACATTGTTAATTCTGACATCATTTTTTAAATCTAGATTATACATACATTTAAGGATAATCTGTTTATCCCACGTCTGTTAAAGCAACATGCAGGATAATGCCCTTCCATATGTCTCCTGACATACGTTTTCTTTGTTCCATTCGGTACGTATAGTTTGATAGAGGAGGAGGAGGGCGTTTTTTTGTTTATAAAAAAGAAAAAGAAGGTTCTCTACAGAAGTCAATCTTCCCCCTCCCAAACACTCCCACCCCTCTTCCCTCTTTGGTATGAATCTGCTGTATCTCATTCCAAACACTAATTCCAGTTTAATTGCCACTGGCCCTGAAGCCTCTTCAATAGGAGCTAACAAATGGTTTGCAGCCCGCACAGCTCCGTCAGGCTGCATTTTAAACGAGGCTCCGTCCGTCCGGCTCGCATGCCAATGAGCTAGCAGAGGAACGCTATGTTTACTAATTACCTGTTCTGACTTCACACCACAGACTTCTAGCCGGCTAGCACATCCCAACTACATCTCACTGGAGCGGCTAGGAAAATCAGAGTCGCGCATAAGCTTCATTTCCTCATACCCTTTGGAGATACCTTAAAGACTTCTGTGTAACGTGCGCTATTATTGTTGTTTTGGGATACATTGACATACTTCTCAATAAATCATCTGCAGGCCCATTCTGTCACCATATAAGATGTGAGCGAAAATAACATATTTAGATGTTATTTCTATAAAGGGTAGTGTTTTAACATATCTAGACTGTCCTGTTTTATTTCTTGCTCTTTTTTATATTTACATTTGCTCTATTGTTTTCCTTTTCTTCTGTCCTTCAGCCTTGTCCTTTCATCTGGTACAGTTTCTGTCCATTGCTTGCCCCCTTTCCCAGATTCTTACTCTCCATTGGAGCTTGGTGTAAATGGTAGCTAACGCCAATCCTTGTGGAAGCCATACCTTTCAAAAGCAGACACTTATTTACAAAAAAGTGATCGCATAAATGGAAACTCCAGTTTAGGTTTCTTAGGACCTACTGGCACTGAGCGTTTTGGGCTACTTAACTAGGGTATAAACCCAAAAAAAGGCAATCATTTACTCAAACGGTTACACTAATGAGAACCATAACTTGTCCTAAATCTTTTTTTGACTGGCTGTGCCAGTTTGGTAGGGAGGATTAGAAAAATGGGCACCTTTTTAAAGTGTTGGGTGTAAGTAAGAGCTGGGTAAAAATGAGAAGTTTCACATGGTTTACAGAACTGCAGCCTCTTCCAAAATGGCATTTATTTACTAAATAGATGAAAATGTCATCTCTCAGAATGAATTGAGTTCTAAAGGACCCCCCAGTGGTGTATTTGTTTAGGTTGCTCCCTATCTCAAGAAGAGACTTTTTGCTGAGGACCAGGACATGACATTGGGTCCCAGCACCCCACCTCAGGCAACAGAGGCTGTCGATACTAAGCACATATCTCTCTATGCAATATGCAATTGCGTCCATTACAAAGGAGATCTCTGGTCCTGCCTAACAGGCCCACTGAGCAGTGGCCCTACAGCCAGAATGCTGGACTGTCTGCATTGGTAATGTGCTAAGGGGCCTGTTGTGGTACCTGGAACGCCATGGGCCCAGCCACAGCAACTCCGGCCTGCACATTTCCAAGCTTACAATTGCTAGCCAAAACCACACAACAGCAGCCAATGACTTACCCTGCTAGTAACACAAGATGTTATGTTATGTGCACCACAGTGTAGTGTAGTTTTTTTAGTGTATATAAGTGTATATAATTTCTTATATTCTTCCTATTCTCATTGCTCGCAGGTCCTTTTATATTCTAATTAAGGTTTTGCTGTCCTATTGAATGGTATACATTTCCGTGTGGCCGTGCGGCCTATTGTTCGGCGTACAGTACAGCCCTCGCGCACACGCACTATTTTGGTTACCGTGGAAATGAATTGCAGTCAGTAACTCCGAGTCGTTCCTTTTGCAACCTCCGTAAAATGTCCTTTAATGCTTCTTAATTTGTAATCTTCTTCTGAAAGAGAGAAAAAGCCATTAAAATGTCAGTTCCGTGAATAAGCCCTGTGTGTGTGTGTGTTTATTTTAATTTATTGAATCCTAATTTTTAAGGATTTTTTTTGTCTGTCTAAGAAGCTGTAAAAGGGAAAAAAAAACACACCAGCTGAATAGCCAATTCTAAAAAGAGGCAATTCTGGATAATTTCTCCGTGAATAGTTCAAGACGAACATTAATTGTCAACATGAACCCCCCTCTGATAATGTAATTTTTATCTTGTAAATCGTTTTGAGAGCAGCAATTAATTGCATCAGAAAATAGTATATTTAGCATACAACTAGCGCAATTATGTTTCCTTCACAATGTGGAATAAAGTAACTGTTGGAAGGAAAAGAAATGTTTTTGTTCTTCATTTTGAATTGGCCTCCCACATTAATCTTATTGTGTTGTTTTTGAAGGTCCCCTTGAGGAAAGTTAAATGAATATGTGTGTTTTTGCACTGTCTTTTGCACCAAGTTTTTTTACATAAATATTTAATTTGAGGCCCCTAAGCCTCTCTGTGCTTTGCAGAGGGTTTCTATGTGAAACATCGCTGTTCTTTCTCTATAGGTTGTTATACTTTCAGCATCAGGTTTACTTGCCTGTGGCACATACAGGTCTTTACTGGACCCGATCCTCAATGCAGCCACTAGTCAAACGCGTGTATAAACTACAAGCTGTGTTTTCTGCTCCTTTTTTCTCTCTCTTTCCTGGAAGATGGGGATCACTTAAGCAAAATGGCCTGCACTTATCCCTGGAAAAAACCCCATGAAACGCAAGAAGCTACAAGGCATTGTTCTCCTTGGGAACTTTGTCATTGTGTGGATGCCTTTTAATCTTCTGCGTTTTCCAGTTGAGACTTTATTGTAATCTCTGAGTCAGACCAGTGGTTCTGAAATTAGACGGACCTTTATTGAAACGATGACCTGGTCCATAAGCTGTTTATCCGAATATGTGAGTTATGTTTCAGTGCCTGCATGTTTGAGAAATGAGATGTAGATATGTGGCACC